>VZUI01093828.1:0-12811 GCA_013401135.1 Cettia cetti
CATCCATCCCTCCATCCATCCATCTATCCATGGATCCATCCATAGATCCATCCATCCATCCATCCATGCATCCATGGATCTATCCATAGATCCATCCATAGATCCATCCATCATCCATCCATCATCCATCCATCCATCATCCATCCCTCCCTCCCTCCAATGGCCGTTGCTAAAGGGCGCTGTGGCACTTTGCTCCTCCTGCAGGATCCTCCAGGGCCACAGGCTCTGTTGGCACAGCTGTGGGAAAGGGGTCACCTTTCCTTCTCCAACACCAAACAGTGAGCAGCCTCACACAAACCTGAGCAGACTGACCATAAATACCCCGTTCTTACAGTCACACATCCGTGTAGGGTAACAAAGGGTATCAAAGGGCATCAAAGGGTATCAAAGTGTATCAAAGGTATCAAAGGGTATCAAAGCCAAGGTGCCACAGTGTCACATGTCACCCCTTAACCCCAGAGGAGCTGTTCTAGCACAGAATTCCTGGTGGTTCCCTGCCACCACTGCAGCCAGTAGAGCTGGATGGGGTCCCTGCACGGGGTAGGAAGGGGAGAACAGCAGGTTGGTCCTAACCTCAGGCACCTCTGGGATCACAAAAAATTGTCTTAAGCAGATGTGCCCTTGAGAAAGGACAGGATGTGATAATCAGCTACACAACAAATTAAAATCTGCATATTTACCATGCACAGCAGCAAAAGGAAAAAATGAATATGCGCTTGGATTTATGAGTCGCGTAGATCGTAACGGTCACTTAATCACAACTCGTAACTTCCTACTACCCTCAGAATTCATTTCTGTCTCCTGCACAAGGCAGAGAGCCATGGTGGATGCAGCTGGGCAGGAATTATTGGAATGTGGTGTTGCAAGGAGAATTTCAGCAGATGCCCATTGCAAGGGGGAAGAGGGAAGCGTGTCCCTCTGCACAGAAGAAACACATTAGAATATGCCACGAAGGGAACATACTGTGACCCACATTTGCAAAACAGGAATGTCAAACTGTGTTCTCATCAGCCCTCCCCTAAAGAAACCATTTGGTTTAGTGAAATTAGTTTGGACAGGCTATCCAATGTGGCTTTTGTTTTTTGGGGAGGCTTTATCTAGAGCTGTGCAGTGCTTTGCTTTGTTTAACCATCAACAGCGTTCCTTACATGAAAAACTTTGCCAGCTCTGCGTTACAGAATTATCCAGAAAACAAAAAAACTTTCCAGACCTGCTTTTGGTTTTATCTGGGAACTGGTCCCTCCATGGCAGCTGTGGACAGGGGCTTTCTGTTGCAGAGGGCCCCACAGTGCCCAGAGAGCCAGGCTGAGGTGCTCACCCCATGCCAGGGAACCCCCCCATGACCCTTTGCCAGCTCAGGCCCCACTTGCTGAGAGCTTTGTGCATGAGATGCTGAGGAAGCTCCCTGGCTGCCCAGAGCAGTGTCTGGAGCTCCTGGGAACACCTCCCTGCACAGGGCATCATTTGGCTCTTCTCATTGTAAAGCTCCCCAGGAGACCCAGGACAGAAAATCTCCAGGGTTCCCTCTCTGGGCCCGCCCTGTACCCACCTGTGCTGTCGTCGTACACCACGGTGGCTGACCTCCACTTCAGGTACTGCACCAGGTCCAGGATGGCGTGGCTCAGGGAAGCATAGTCAGGGTACAGGTTGACATAGAAAGTGTCCTTGTTGTCCAGAGGGTGATGCTTCCACCGGAGCTGTATGTGGGGCACTTCCAGGGCGTTGCAGATGGACTGGACAGCGTTGGTGCAGGAGCCTTGGGAAGGGCCAAATATTGCAACGACCCCCAGAGCGAGCTGGTCACAGGCTGCAGGGGCAAGGGGGGATGTCAGCAGAGCCTGGAGGGGCTGAGAACAGCCCAGACACCTCTGGGCACTGACCCAGCACTGATTTTGGGGAGTTACAGCAGAGATGAGGCACAGAGAGAGGACGAGTTGTGCCAGGTGGGTCTGCACTGCTGGGTAGAGGCACAGAGGAGTGCCAAGCTCCTCTGAGGGAGCCTCCACCACAAAACCCTCTGAAAAGGGACAGGGGGTCACTGGGCTGGCTGGGAGCAGGCAGCTCCCTCCTGGTGATGTCCCTCCAGTAGCTGCCAGCTCAGGCAGCAGGTTTCCTTTCTTCCCAGCCAGAATCAAACTCCACGAGCCCACAGGTCACCGGCTCGCAGCCTTTGCTGTGCAGTCCATCCCCTTCAGCAATTCAAGTGTGCTGCTGTTATCCAGTAATCAAAAGTGGCTGCTATTAAGAGAGCAGAACATCCGTGTGAGGGATGTGAGCACTGCCAGGGAGGCAGGGACACAAACACAGGCACGGCCTCCAGACCTGTGCTCAGGATCAGAGCAAACGCTGAAAGGAGTTTTGTGAGGTTTTCAGAGGGAAAAAAAAGGAGTTGTTCCCCTTGTATTAAAATGCCTCTGGAAGGTCAGCTCCAGCAGGAGCTCTCATCCAGATCACTGGTGAGAGCAGGACAGAACAAGCTGCTGGTCTGGAAACCAGACCTTTCTTACGCTGAATAAACGGCCACAAAGCTGCTCAGAAGTTTGCTCTGCTCTTACCTTTCTTAGTTGCTTCAAAGCTGTCGTGGAAGTGTATCCTCTGGATGTCATAGGTTAGGGTTGTGTTGGGCAGCAATGTTCTGTTCCTGTTAATGATGTTGGCGGAGAATCGGAAGGCTTGCTCCTCGGCACTCATCACCTGCGTGTTGGGGCCATCTGCATACTCAAAGATTCCTCCTGCAAGACAAAAAAAATTCACCTTTGAGCCACGGTTTGTTCCACAAACTTATGCAGCAAGGATGAGAAAACCCTTGGGATGTTTGCTCGCTTGAGGACCTGTCCTGTACTGAAATGGAGACATGAGGACTTGGGATTTCCTTATCTCCTGCTCTGTGAGAATGTTCAGGGTGGCAGCTTTGTGGGGCAATAAGAGGCTGTTTAAAGTCCTGGAATATTTTTATGAGCCAGATAAGTGGCTTCCCATAAAACTTTAGGCCCAGACCATGGGAAGTGGACAGGCTTATTGCCCACCTGCAGGGAGGCTCCAGGTCTGTGCTCTGAGGAGTTTCTGGGTACAAAACTGGCACTGCCCTCCTCTTGCAATCCTCCTGCCTCCTCACCCACCTCTGCTCCTAGCACAGGAGACAGGCAGGGCACTGCTGCTGCTGCCTATTTGCAGTGCCATTTTCAGCCCCCTTCTCCATTTTTGTAGTTCCTCATGTTTAGTCCTCCAAGGTTTTATTTCAGACCAGCAGAGACTTCTGGATTTGCCTGCCCTACAGCTCCTCAGCTCATAATGCACGTCTCGGATGCAGCTTTCCTGTGTTCAGGAGTTGTTAATGCCATTACACCTCCCCAAGGGCAGCAAGCTCATGTTCCAGCAGCGCTGGGTTTCTTGGCTCCCTGTCTGTGAGCCTTGTCCTCAGCTCCCACTGACAGCCACTCTAATTGGAGTGACTTGGTGCAGCCCTGGCTTATGCAATGGTGTGTCCTTGTCCCCGGGGTGCAGGAGCCACCCTGCGCCCTCGCAGAACCACGGAAAGGCACAGGCCTTGCTCTACCTTGTTCAAAAGCAAACCAAAGTAATTAATGGATGAGCAAAACAAGCGAGTACAATTGCTAACAGATGGTCTCAGGCTTCATTAGCAGAAGGAAAGTCTTCCTCTTCAATTTAAGATAGTCCTCAAATGTTTTGTTGTAGACAACAGATGTCTGCTCTGCCCTCCTGGCTTTCAGGCAATGCCATGAATCCTTCTCCACATTTGCTGTAGTTTTGTGGCAGTTTGGTGTCAGCCAGGAGTTCCAGTTTGGCCAGAGCCAAGCTGACAGCTTCACTGATGGCCACGCTCTCTGGAATGTGGCCAGAGCCATGGGCTGGGTGAAGCACGGGAGTGGTGGATGCTTGGAGATGATCTCAGCAAGGAAGCAGAAGGACTTGCAAAAGGCCTTGACTTTCTGCTCCCCTTGACTGTGACCAGTGCCTTTCCTCCTCTTCCTCTGCACTCTTTGTGCATCCATGTCCCCAGCTGTGAAGTGATGTGGGAATTAATTTGCATTTACAGACATGAAAAAAGTTTGAGCTGTTCCCTGCGTATCTCTGCTAGAAAAACCCACTGAGCTCGGTGCTAATTTTGGTAATAGGCAGAAGAATGAAGAAAAACGAGGCTGAATGCTCATTCTGGAGCTCCATTTCAGTCTCACGTGATTTCCAGCCAGTCACTCATGGGCAGGTTTTCAATCCAGAACGCTGAGCAGCATAGGCAGGAGTGTAGCAGAATTGTCCACGTGCCTCCTTCTCACTGGATTGCGCCAAAACATTTGGGGTTTGACTGGTGCAAAGAAAATTATTCATCCACATTAAAGTTTACATTTGCTGGCAGCTCAATTGAAGTTTCTTAGGGCAGAAAAAAGTTCATCTACAATATTGTGAGACACAATAAACAAAACCCAAGTGAGATTCACCCCATCTTTTTGTTCAAAGCTTCACTGTCCAGACTGAGTAGCCAGGGATCTTTTGTTTTCTAGCATCATCCTGAAGTGATAACTGGTTAATGTCACATTGATTATCCCCTAGCTGGAATTACTCCCAGCCCAGCACTTTCAGGGCTGCATTGGAGCATGTCTTACTATGAGATAATATAAAAGGGCTGAGTGTGTGGATTATTGGTGTTTGAGCCTAAATAAATTCCCATTCCAGACATTCAGCTGCATATAATAGGCTTTTTGACAAGAAAGAACTTCCTGTGCAGCCGCTCAGCACCTTGAGTTGAGGGCCAGGTGATGAGAGAGCTGACAGGCAGCAGGGAAGGGTTTCCTGTAGTTCCCATTGCTGGGAACACACTGGGAGTACTCTGGGACCTTGGGGATTTCCCACAGCTGCCCCAGGCTGGTCTTTGCTCAGAAACTGGGGAGGCTGGGAGCACCTGAAGTCAGCTCTGTGCCCGGCACATCCCTCTGGATCCTCACACCCCTCTTGGCTGAGCGCCGCTCCTTCAGAGATGTTCATTCCCATCATTATTTAAAGAGCCTAATAACTGGCTTGAAACAGCTGATTAATGCATAATCTTCATCATGATTACACAGCATAACTGGCATTAATTTGCAAAGCCAGCTAATTATGAAAATAATTGTTGCAGTTCTTCCATTTGAGCAAAATGGAGACGCTGAGCTGGTGGCGTTGAGAGCACGAGGGGTGTGACATCAGCTGGGCTGGGGAAGCCTCAGCAGGGAGCTGAAGGAGCAGGGCTGGGCAGTCTGGGCAATCTGTGCAGCTGCTGAGGGCTGGACAGCTGTGGGCAGCTCCACTGCAAGTGATCCCACACGTGCCTTGGGAGAAACCTCCTCCGGCTTCACTCTCGCAGACGAGAGTCAATGGGTGTGAAAAATCCACAACACAACAGTCTCCACTTTTATACACCACAAATCAACAAATCCCACCCCAGAGAGTAAAACTGGAGCTCCTGTGGTGTTGCTGCCCCTCTCTAAACCTGCTTTGGAAGCTAGTTCAGTGTTTTGGAGATCACTCTGTGCTGCTCCTGGCCTTTCCCACTATTTCCTTCTGTGCAGGTCTCAGCTTCTCATTCCTTCTTTCTCCCCCTCCCGTGGCTTGGCAGAGAGACAAAAGACGGCCCTGACGAGGTCTGTGCTCTGAGACATCCTGCTGAGGTTGGTGAGAGGATTTGCTGCCTGATTTATGTTCCTTGACCAGTCAATAGAGCCCAAGGGCTCCCCACTGCAGCACCACGTGCTGCTCAACACACACTGAAGTTTATCAGTTCAGGCTGACTTGGTTTCCATAGATATTTTTCCCTGGAAACCTTCTTTTTATGCCGTGTTTGGGGGGCCTTTGGTGCAGTGGGATCTGGGGCTGGGAGTCAGCCTTGTAGGAGATGCCTCACACAAGCTGTTGATGAAGGCTTTCAACCCTTATCACTTATTTTACATATTTTTTTGATGAAGTCATCCATTATTATATCTGACTTCTTGGATTTTAAAATCAATCCCAGGCAGGTTAAATAATTATTCAGTTGTCTTTTACTCTTAAAGCAGACTAATTGCTCTCTGGAGAATGTCAGCCAGCGTATGGGAAAACACACTAATTACAATCAACTTCATGTCTGACTGTTTTATGCTGTTTTATTTGATGACCTCGACATTGCTGCTAAGGTGGGGAGTTCTCAAAATCTGAAATGAGATTCCAGGGCAAATTCCTGAAGCTCCCTTTGGGTCCAGACCAGAGGAGACACAGTGGGGCCAGGCAGGCAGAGGGAGCCTGGCCTGGCACAAGGGGAAGTTTGGCTGAAAAGCACAGAAGGTTTCACTCAGAGGAGCAGAACTGGAGCCTCTCTTCAGGGTAAAACCTGGATCCCACAGAACGCCTCAAATCCCACTGGTGGCAATCAGAACAGGCCTGTCTGCATCCAGCAGATCTGCACTGCTTTCTTCTGTCCCCAGGGATGGTTCAAGGCCCTGGGAACGGCCCCAGGAGGAGCTGGAAGGGCACCTGGACAATGGGCTGGGAACCCTCCTCCACTGCTCCCGTGATCCTGGGACAGGGCTGCATGGGCTCAGTGCCAGTGCAGTTATTTTTAGCTTTGTCAAGAGCTAAGTCAAGAAAGTAAAAGTATTTTAGGTTTTCATTTCTCCCCTCTTTTGCTTTTTACCAAAACAAACAGCTTCATTCTCAGAGAGAAAATTCCAGCAGCCCTCAGCGTGTGGTGTGATCCCTTATCTTCTACTCCTTATAAATCACGGAGTTATTTAGCTTTGAAGAACAACCATTTCTGATAACACTTTTCTCTCCCCCGCTGACAGTGTTGTTCACACATTTAGACAGCTCTGACAGCCTCTTTCCGTGTGACATCCGGGAGAAATACCTGGTTTGAGGCAGCTCTTCCGAGGATGGAGCCAGCAGAGCTGCTCAGGGACAGGGAGCTCCTGTTCCCTCTCACTGCCCTTCCGTGCCCACAGCTGTATTTTTTGTGGTTTTTTTTTTTTCTCTGAGGTAATAAAATTTTTTTCTGTTGCCTTCTGAGGCATGGGATTTGCCCTCTGCTGAGGACAAATCACTCTGTTTTGGGGGCAGTATTAGCAAATGGGTGATGAGGACAGGTACACAGAATTGAGTGCCTTTTCCTGCAGGATGCTGCTCCGCAGCTCCCTGAGGCAGAGGATGGAGAGTCTGTGGAGAGTCTTCCTCACAGAGAAGGCTTGGAGAACCTGACACTGCTGCTTGGCTGACAAGTGCAGCGGGGAGAATTCACTGTCATGGCCCAGGTGCCCTGAGAGCTGCTGTTTGTACAGCAGCATTACACAGAGAAATGAGATAACAGGAGAGTGAAAGGAGGTTCCCTGGAGCACGAGGCTGTGGCTGGGAACGGGCCTTCAGCTCCCAGAGCCTGCCCACCCTGGGGATTGTGGCAATCTCAGGTGCAATAATCAGGATGCAGAGAGAGCAGGGAAATCCAGAGGGCAACAAATATCAGCAAAACAAAAAGGGAAAGCAACGACAGATTTAGTCACAAGAAATCTCTCTTTGCACCTTCCCCCAAGGGGCTGCTGCTGTGAATGAAATGCTCCGAGGAGCTGGTGCCGTGCTCAGCCCGGCATGGAGCAGAGCCCCCCGCTCCGGCGTTGATGCCAGCAGCTCCCCGAGCAGGAGCAAGCACAGCCTGTGAACTGATGAGGGAGGAGAGCAGCGCTGGGGGCTCTTGTCCCTCCCGGGAAGCCCTTGTCCCTCTCGGATCCCTTGTCCCTCCCGGATCCCTTGTCCCTCCCGGATCCCTTGTCCCTCCCGGATCCCTTGTCCCTCCCGGATCCCTTGTCCCTCCCGGATCCCTTGTCCCTCCCGGATCCCTTGTCCCTCCCGGATCCCTTGTCCCTCCTGGAGCCCTTGTCCCTCCCGAAGCCCTTGTTCCCCCGGAGCCCTTGTCCCCCCGGGAAGCCCTTGCTGCCGGGGGGTGCGGTGGCTCCTGCCCCAGCCCTGCCTCGCAGCCAGCCCCGTGTGTGGGACGGCAGCACCTGGGAAGAGCCGCACGCCCCGGCAGCCAGCGCGACTTGCGGGCGGACTGAAACAAACCTTCTGGGAAGGAGCTGAAAATAATTCCCGCGGTCTGTCAGTGCCTTCTCGGCTTTGACAGAGCGGCAGGATCTGAGTCCCTGTCCCCTTCAACTGCTGCTGATCATGCACTGGCCCTGTCACTTCAGCGTGGCACTGCTTAATGTGATGCAGCACAGCCACGGATCCAAAGCAATTTCAGGCTTCATCAACGCGCATCACGCAAGAGAGCCCCTGCGCAGGGCCCGGCGGCTCGGGGCTGAGCTGGCCCTGCCCAGGGAGCTCCTCACTCTGGATGTTGATTGCTAAAACCCCAGGAGCGGGATGTGCCCGGAACGCGGGGAGAGGATTAACCTCAGAGCCGGTGTGTCCGGATCGCTCACGCTCACACGCTGCCTGCGCTCGCTGTGCGCCTTTTTTGGATAAATTAAAAAGGCACCAGCCTGTCCCCGAGCTGCTCCCGCCCTGGCAGCTTCCCTGGCTCTCAGGTCCGAGGCATTTCCACCTGTTCTTGCTGAGGACCCCAGTTCCGTGGGGCTGATGAAGCCCCTGACATACCTGCCCACCCAGGGGCTTTCCCCGTGTCCTCGATACCCTACAGAGAAACGGAGCCAAGCAGGGGCCGGGCGCAGCCCCTCTGGGCTGGGGTTCGGCTGTTCTGCACTCCCCAGCACAGCATTTGTTGCATCTGCTGCCCGACATCCCCGGGAAGGGGCAGGACACGGAGCCTGACCCCCGTGGGCTCAGGGAGAGACGGGAGCGGCGGGGTGGCCGATCCCGCAGTGTCCGGGAGCTCGCTGTCCCCAAACACCCTCAAACGTCACCAGCAACCTTTCCATTCCTATTTCAGCTGCTGTGGCCCTGCATCCCATTCCCTGAAGGGGAACAGTGCTGCTGCCCCCTCCCTGGTCCCTCTGGGGGGGTCCCTGCACCCCGGAGGAGGAGCTGATGGACACGGATCCATTCCCAGTGCTCTGATTCCACCGCACGCTGCAGCAGGAGGCAGAGCCAGGTACTTGCTGAGTAATGCCAAGAAAATGAATTCAAGCAGAAAATCAGCTCTGCAGAGTGCGAGTGTGTCCCGCCAGGAGGGATTTCCCGCCCGCCAGGACAGGAATCCCAGCACAGCAGGTTGATCCATTCCCAGGAGACGGTGTCTCCTTCTTTTCTCATTTTGGTATTGAATATGCAAAATCCTATTTCATTTGCTCTGAATTAGGCACTTCATGTCACAGGGGGTGACATTCTTCTATGTATAAGCTGCTTAACAGATGAGCAGTCAAGTGGCAAAGCAATACATTATTAATGCTTCTGGTTAAATTAACTGATTAAAACCACTGGAGCTAAAATGTACGTATCAGCACTTTACTGGCACTAAATGGGGAATTAATGGAACATGGCAGGTTGTGTTTTTAATGAACAGTAGCTCGGGAAGGTCTGGAAAGGTTTGTCACTGCTCCTGGGGATGACCTGTTGCCTCCTCGGCCGGCGCTGCTGGTCCCCACGGGCTGGGGCACGGCAGAGCAGGCTGTGGCTCCTGGAAATAAACTTCTCCTAGTTGCAAACCCTCCTCGTTTGGCCTAATTGGCAGCGTTTCCCCTGCCATGCTTTGAACAAGCTGCTCTGGTGTTGCACGTTTGACATCTGAGGAAGAGCGTTTACGGCAGCGGCGGAGCGTAACCCCGACCGGGGGAGAGGATCAAAGAGCTAATCTGAGATCAAAAGCCTCCACTGGTGCTACAGCAGAAAGAAATTAAGTTAGCAACAGATTTCTTAATGATATTTAAATTTCTAATTTGCATAATACATGATTAAAATAAAATGGGCTTTTTTTTTTTTTAAAGGAGGCTCAATTAATTAAAAAGAAAGAAAGCAGCATCATAATCTCAGAGGAGCAGATTCCCGTCAAGATAAAGGCAGGGAAAATGCCACAAAACTTTTGATTTACCTAATATTCAGCTCGCAGGAAATGCAAATCTCCCAAAGTGACCGCGGGGTTGCAGCCTGAGAGCTGCCCTAGGGGCCGATGTCCCAGTGACACCCAGTGCCGCTGGCTGGGAAAGGCTCCCACAGGCTCTGAGTGGTTTCTTCCTCTGCAAAAGGGAGGCCTGGCAGCTTTGGGCTGGTTGTGCTGTCTTGTTCTGGCTGTGGGCTCTTCACCAGGTGCCCGGGGTTATTTACCAGGTCACATTCGTGTGTGAGCTGCCCAGAACTAAACCCTGGTGTCCATTCCAGCCTCCACTCCAACGTCACTTTTACGGCAGTGCTTTGGGCTGAGAGCACGTGCTGCACTGTAATGTAGGGGGGAACAGGGGGCTGAAAGCTTCAAATTATTGCAGAAGTGGGAGGCAGGGTCGGGGTGGTGCAGCTGGGAGGGTATTTCTGGGCTTTCTTGCCCTGGGAGGGGTCTGGGGTGTCCATCAGGGTCTGTGCAGAGGCCACACTGGAGCATAAATCCCACCTCGTGCCAGGACTGACCAGGCTTCTAACAAAGTTTGTCACCTGCAGGGTGGTTAAATCCTCTGGATTTCTCTTTGCTCTGTGCTGGAGAGCTGAGGGCTGGCACACACTGCCCAGTTTGGGGCTCCCAGGAGCAGGAGATTGTTCTTCCCATTTATCCCAGTGCAAACTGGGTCCCACTGGTTCATTTGTGAAAATTCACTGTAAACTGAATACAGGGTGTTGGAAACCAAACCTGCTTCTTTTGGGGGGAAAAAAAAAAATTGTCTTCCCAGGTAAACTGGATTTTGCAAATCTTTGAGCTCTGCCCTGGGAGAGCCCATTGGCCACACACAGACCTGCCAAGCTGAATTAAAATGCCAATTATTGCATGTTAATTGAATTCTTCTCCAATATTCATTGCTTACATGCAGCTAATAAATGTTAGTACCCACCTGGCATGTAGCATATATTAGACTTAAGAAACCTACATTAAATCCTGTTTTCCTTCCACAGTGTAACCAAACACCGACAGTCAACTTGTTTCTCACTCTTGCATTGATGCTTCCAAAAACTGGGACCTTCACTAAGATGAGACATTGAATGGCAAATGCAGTTCTGCAAATATTATGACATATTGTTTGTCATCTGCCCTAAATATTTAACAGTTCTATTTTACAAGATTTTTGTGCCACATGCTGAGTATTTGCTCCTGATAGATGCTAAATTTGACTGATGGAATGGATTCCATTCAGGAGCTGACAGTCCCAAAGCCTTGTGAGGATCTTTGCTGTTGGCATCTTTTGTTTAAAAGAAAGCAGAGAAGGGAGGAAAAAAAAGCAAACAAACCAAAAAAACCCCACAGAGTGCTCTGGAAAAATTGTTTCTGCTTAATCCCATCTCCTCTCCTCAGAAAATCCTTTTTGTAGGAAGAGATCAAAGGTCTGTAATAGATTTCAAGAGGTCTCCAGGAGGTGTGGGATGCAGAGGGAGTGTGGGGCTCTGTGGGACTGACCTGCCCCTGCTGCTGCTGCTTGGGGCAGCCAAAGGTGCTACTGGGAGATTCAGAGACCAATTTTGCCTTTTCCTCTTCCTATTTTAATGTTTTAGTGTTGTTAAGCCAAGGGAAAAAACAGACTTTGCCAGTTTGTGGCACTTGCTGGGTGTGGGAGGTGGGGGCAGCACGGGGGCCCACACTGGGACCTGCGAGAATAAAAGCTCACAATTTTTTACAAATTCCTTCCCAATCTACCTTGACTGAAATCTTTTATGGTGGGAAATATCTGCCTGGGGAGGGCATTTTTGAAACCTACAATCTTTGATATATTTTATGAATGGTTATTTTCCCTCCCTTTGTTTTAACCCTCCCCCCCATTTCTTAATTTTCAGTTCTGAATGCTCAGGGTAATTACAGCTGAAAGATTTGCTGGCTTAAAAGCGGCACTTTATTCCAGGGAAGGAACGAAAAATAAGGGAATGACAAAAGGATCTGCTCTGAAAAATGCTTTCATTATTTTCCTGTCATGTGTACTCCGAGTTTACAAACAGCCACACACGGAGCGGGGGATGCGAAGGGACGTGCTGGACCTGCCCAGCTCCCAAGGGATTCCACATTCCCTAAATGACCCAAACCAGCCTTAAAAACCGATTCTGTCTCACAGAGAAGCAGCTGCCCACGGAGGAGCAGCTGCTGTGGGGCTGTGCTGTGCCACGGCCCGGGCTCGTGGCTGCCCTGGGCTGGGGAGGGTGGCCGGGGGTCCCTGTCCCCTGGTGGGTGCCCTGCCTGCTCCAGCCACGCTGCCAGCCTGCCCTGGGCACGGCTTCATCCAGCTCCTGCCTCTCTGCCAGGCCAGGGCTTGGCAGTGCCTTGCAGGGCTGGGTGCTCACAGCAGAGCGGGGCCTGAGCCCACCTGTGCTGGCTCTGCTCCCCTGGGAAAAGGGCTGGGCTGGGGCCACGGGAGGGAACCCTGCTGAGGCTGCCCCTGCTGGGCTCTGGGACCCCAGGACCCCGCTGGGGACACCCTGCTGCAGAGAGGGGACAAGCACCAAGGGCCACGGGCACGGTGTCAGTGCCATGGGCACAGTGTCAGTGCCATGGGCACAGTGTCAGTGCCATGGGCACGGTGTCAGTGCCATGGGGACAGTGTCAGTGCCATGGGCACGGTGTCAGTGCCATGGGGACAGTGTCAGTGCCATGGGGACAGTGTCAGTGCCATGGGGACAGTGTCAGTGCCATGGGGACGGTGTCAGTGCCATGGGGACAGTGTCAGTGCCATGGGGACGGTGTCAGTGCCATGGGGACAGTGTCAGTGCCATGGGG
>VZUI01093830.1:0-91229 GCA_013401135.1 Cettia cetti
TAGATGCTGTTAGGGGGGATGGGGATGTAAAATTCTAGTTAAGAGTGATACGAAGCTTTTCTGCTCCTAAGGAAAAGGAGATTTTTAGTTTTGAGATTAAGAAGATTTTGGAAACAGAAAAGAATCTTTGTTTTATACTCGGGGAGGCATTCTTAAACAGTACCCCTAATAAGCAGATAATGGCCTATATGCACTGATGGGAAATGTGCTAATAGGTAGGATATCACAGTTTGCAGAGGCTCCTTTCAGGCCGCTACAGGTGTGTGCCATTAGAGCCACCAGAGGATTGTCTCTATAGGACTCAGAAAAACTCCTTTCCTAAAAGAACTGATGAAAGACTATTTTAAAATGGTAAAACTGTCTGAAATTACAGGTTTTGTCTTTTTATGTTGTGTGTAGGGAAGTGAATACTTGTGGGGAGAGGGAAGGATGTTTTGGAAGTTTCATTTGGTTTTTTTTTTGTTTTTTTTTTTTGTTTTTTTTCTTATTTTCTTCTTAATGTGTGTAAACAAACTATCTTTTGTAATTTAAAGGTAAGCGTGATTTGCTTTTTGAGTTCTAGTCACATCTAAAATTAGCAAATACTAAACCATCTCAACTATTGAAGGTGCATTTTCAACATTAAAACCCAGGAGGTTTTTTTCATCCATGTCTTTTACTATCATACTGGTCCTCATTTTACTAGAATTGTCCCTGACTTGCTTTTCAGTTTAAACAAGATCTCTGTGAGTCTCATGGTTCCACAAAAATGCAATGTTAAGCACACAATTCACTGGGGTAAAAAAACAACTATTGACAAGATCTGTGTGGAAGAGGGAGTTACAGTCTTCAAGAGAAAAAATTTATACAGGCAGCAAGAACACTGTCCCAGCTATGAAAGATAAATGTAAAATACTTTTCAGGATCTTACATTGCATTTGGAATCTAACCTAAGAATGAACTTCTATTTCCACCCCAAAACTTTTATTTTTTATATCAGCCACTTTTTGGCAAGTTTAGGAGATGTCTCCTTTTTAATCCATGAGTGATCAGATTTCTTTCTGAGGGCGTAAATGCTTTATTTCACTAAGGATGTGTGCTATTTATAATATGGAAAGGACTGATGCCACATAGATATTTCCTGACACATTTCCCTCCTCCAGTTTCTCTTCAGTGGAAAGTAAGGCTCTGCCTTTTATTAAGTCCTTAAAAAATGAAATGAAAGCATAGGCTTAGAGATAAAATAAAATGCAGGGAGCAGCACTCAGAAACTGAGCCTG
Source organism: Cettia cetti (assembly GCA_013401135.1). Classification (NCBI taxonomy): domain Eukaryota; kingdom Metazoa; phylum Chordata; class Aves; order Passeriformes; family Sylviidae; genus Cettia; species Cettia cetti. The sequence continues at coordinate 1,260 of VZUI01093830.1, forward strand.
TACAGTACAGTAATAAAATTAATTGAGTTAATAGTAATGGGAGAGAGGCAGGAGTAAAATGGGGTCCAACAGAGGTGTCTTCTCTTGTGTTATGTGCCCTGGATCATGCAGGATGCTCTGTGGTACCTGAAGTCCATCAAAGTGTGGAACAATTTGTTCCCAGCTCGCAAAACTGGAAGTGGTACTCACAAGCTAAATGTAAATAAAACTCAGCAGAGCAGCTGCAGGAGTTGATGAAAAGACTTTTGAACACCAGCTTGCTTTATGCATTATATGTTCCTCTCCCTGATTTCATAGCTTAACTGGTCCTTACAATCCCATAGTACAGGATGGAAAGGCAAGGAAAGGCAAAACGGAAAGGGAAAGGTCCAAAACCACTTTCAGTTTACTGCCACTAATGCCTTCCCATGTCCCACTGTTTCATTATTGCTGTCTTTTAGACTAAACAATCTTTCAATCTTTGTGAAAAGGACTCTCTTATTTGAAAAGTCTTTCCTTGGGGCTCTTAAACACCAGGAGCATTGGACATAATAGCAAAGGGAGCTATTTTTCAAAATCTGAATCTCAGTACGTAGGGCAGAAAGATTGTGAGGAGCAAGAGTAGCAGTGGATGAAGGTGCAAGGTTTGGAGAGTGAAAAAAGGAGGGAAAAAGGCATTGTTTTACTGATCTTAGTTTGTATCTTTTGATGCTCTAGGTTTTGAAGGACACAATGTAGGAAACAAGATGAATATACGTTCAATGTTTTAACTCAATGCTGAAGACAAGAAATAAGGAATAATTTTTCTGCATCATATGTATTTAATACTAAAGTCTCAGTCCCAAAGTGTGCAAGGGGAGGGCTAAGATTCTGTGACTCCTGACCAAAATTTCTTTTACTTCCTATTTTTGGAGCAACATTTCTCCTTCACTCAGTATGTCTGTGCCTGCGAACAATCTACATTTTCATGATTTTTTTATCCAGAAGGATTTTAGTATTGCTTGTGTGACTGTAAAATCATATTGTGTCCTGTCACAACTTCTGAGCAAAGTGTTAAGCACTGGCACTATTGCTAGGAAGAGATCAGAAGGTGTGATCTCATTTATATGAAGCTTAACAGCAATAGATGTGACGCCTGACACTTTTCTCTAGCTGTAAATTTTCCTGCAGCTGACAAGAGTGCAGCTGTTTTGAAAAGAACAGAACTGCTGTTTTAAACAGTTAAATGCTGCCTAACTGCTTAGTTTTAAAACTGTGTATGATTCTTACTTTCAGATATAAGCACAAAAGGGCATATACTTGCCTGATGTTTGAAAAAAATCAATGTTTTATAAGGTATCTGTTGCCAAAGCAGGCAGAAATCTCTTGTATCACTGTGGAAAGGTAACAATCACAAACTCTTTCTAGAGCAATAAAAAGTTTATTTTATGTTCCAGTCTCTCTAATAATAGGTGCTATTACTTGGTATCTCTGTTGGCAATAAAAAGGGGCACAAAATAATCTCTATCAAATGTGCAAGTCCAGCACACAGCTTTTTACATCAAATATTCTTCTTAGAAAAAACTGCAACTCCCTTCCAAAGATGGCAAAAAGTTGCAAGAACACTGGATGTAGATCAGAGCTGAGAGTAAGGAAATAATAGAATTGTAAAAGTCAGTGTCTGCACGTAGAAATGGCATTCTACGAAAACCAGAAATATACATAAAAATATCCCTATGAAACATTTTTTTTTTGTTTAAATAGCACCTTTGTGAATCAAATTTGTTGCAGGATCTGCTCTCAACAGAAGAGTATCAGAAAGAGAGAAGGCCCTTTTTGAAACAAAGTCCACAGAATAACTACCCACAAATAAAATTTGTTTCAGAAAAGGGTGGAAACCGAAAACATTCTTTTTCCTTTGCTGATTGCACTTACAACTTATATTGCAGAAAAAAAGAAAGACATTTAAGTAAATTTGGAGCAATTTTTATCAGCAGAATTAATTCCTCTCAAGTTTTTATCTCATTCTTTTCTTCCTGAATTCCATTAAAAAGCACAGAATAGCAAAAAATAATTGTACATACGTATAGAAGAGTGACATGGGAGGAGGGGAAAACTAACATGAAAAAATTTCATCTTTTTTTTCTATTTCAAATTCAATCCCACCTAAAAGGGAAGGACAAGGAACCTAGACTCATGCTTTCAAGTAAAATATTTTTAGAAAACAATCTGGAGAAATTTTATTCAGTACTGGAGTCTCAGTTACATATAGCATTTATACTATATATATATATATATATATATATATATGCGCATTTTTAGGTATATTAATATGACTTTGGAAAATTATGCTCTCTGCTTAATTTCTGGGTTTATCACATACTAGCCTAAATTCCCTACTATGACTGTTCTTAAGTTGAGACATACTAACATCTCTTTTATCAATTGTATTTCAGTTTTATACCTCCTTTATATCTAAATCACCATTAAGACTTGAAGACTTAAGCAAACCTACAAGAGCCTGAATTGTACAAGGTGGTTCTCAATTTAACAACCTGTAAATGAAATTGAGTTCTGACTGACCAATGGACAGGTTAACAAGAGAAAAGCGAGAACACTTACCCCATGTGTTCTCTCCACTAGTTTTATGAAAACATGTTTATACCCAGGTGTGTTTTCTGAAAGCCAAAGGTTCCTTTATATTTGCCTGGATATGAGTTCCAGCTGTATCCACCTGACTCATATTTCTTTGCAACGAAATTTATAGTACCTTTATTTTGGAAGATGTTTTACCTGTATCAGGCAAACTCTTTAGTAGAGTATATTACACCTTCAGAAAAACATATTACATTGCATTTGCATGTCTGTCTTCTCTTTAAATAAACTATTCCCTGGGTTTGAATGAAATCACTGAAATATTAGTGATGAAAAACAGAGCTGTGCTTGCTACTCCTCACAAGATTGACCAGGTCTATCGAGACTTGCCCTGCTCTCCACAGTACAGTAATACTGAGATGGCATCATTGTGTACTGCAATTTCTTGTGCAGATAAAACATAGAATTCTTCCTTAGGTCACACCTACTCTACCTTCCAATCTTGTCTCTAACGTTCAAGGATCTTTTCCAAAGGACAATGGATATATATGGTCTTTATTAAGTTCCTTGCAGTTTTTTATGGAAATCATGTAGGAAGAGCTTTGTGAATGCTTTCATTTCATACTGCATGAAAGTTAATTATTACTCTACACCTTTGTATGTACTCAGCTTATAAAAAACCCTTTTATTTCCATATCCTTTGGCTGTGTGAAATACTTGCATATTGTGCATGTTGTCTGGAAACGGTTTTTAGGACAAGGCTGGAGTCAGTAGTGGCCATGAAGTATATTGTGGTAATGCAATCAAAAACCATAAACAATTCTTTTCATGAATATATTGTGATCATGTGTCCTTCATTTAGTACAGTTAAACATACAGATGTTACCAATAAGAGTAGGTCAGAGGGCCACAATCAGGCTTTAGATTCATGGCAACAATCACAATCAGCTGACAGGGACAAACTGTACTAATTTACAAGACCGAGGTACTTTTTATTTGAAACTGTGATTTTGAGAGAATTTCAGTGACAATTCTGAATAGTTCGGGATGTGGACCACTGTGTTTTCAACAAAGAATTCAAATTCTGTTGAAAAGCAAAAACTTTATAAATGTTTTCGTTATATCAGAAGTAAAATTCTCAGTATAAAAGTAGTGTTTTAAGAGATGTTTAATCAATATCAATATAAAAAAAAAGAAGAGAGAAAAGTTTAGTGATGGAGAATAGAATCAGATAAAAGGACTTTGTTAAGTGAGGGTAATACAGCAGATACCTGAGTTCTGGTCAATCAGCTCACCAGATTTGAAATTCTGGCTGTATCTCTGATTTGATTATAACTACAACACTTTCGTATTAATGGGAAGAATGTTCAAGTTCAAATAAAAGCCCCAACTTAATTTTATTTGTTGGAAAAAATGTGAAGATTTCTTTATGAATCTCTTCATGTTTTTATTTGATCACAAATTAGTACAGATTAGCTTTCACATTATGATCGATGTTTCTTGCTATTCTTATTATTTTTAAAAGAATGAAGCAAAACCAAAACAGCTTTTTTGTTCTTCTTGTGTGTCATGTTTAAAATTAATTCATTAGCAGCTGTCAGCCCCCAAGGAAGAGTGTCAACACTGATGAAGACAACATCTAAAGGTTTTATCTTACCTTCATTTATCTCTTGTCCCTAGAAGGTATGAATCCATTAAAAAAAAAAAGAAACTCCAAAGTAATGACTGCTTTTGTCTTTTGTTTAAATGTGTTTAGAAAGTAGCTGTTCAGGCATGAATGTTGGCTCCAAATGTCAACGACACCTGTTTTGTTAAACAAAAAAAGACCAAGGAGAAAAAGAGTTACAAGGCTGAACTTTACCATAGGTCTCTATGCTACTGTTCCCATGAAATATTACTTCCCAACAGAAAAGCTGATCTGATTTATTACATCTGCAATAAAATATGCATTCCTTAGTTGGAGAATATTGCAGGAAAAAATGTTATGTTTTTAAAAATTTTCGCACAAAATGAGGCAAGGCAGATATCTTAGGAGAAATGTTTATATACAGTGTTTGAAATAATGAAATAATTACTATGGCTATAGGTTTCACTGTAATTTTCAGTCACTAACATATGTACATGATAAAATTAGGACTGCTGAAAGGCCAGTACAAAGGCCCAGAATATATTCTTAGATTTACCTAGTGAGTTAAGTATTAAGGCTTTGAACACAGAAATTACTTAGACTTGGACACCTGGTCCATGGATAATCAGACAGATGCTTCAGTGTTCTAGATATTAAATGGAAGACAATTATATGCTTTTAGAAGTCATTTAATGCTTTAAGAAGGTGTTACATTATTTCCCCTTATTGGAAAGAATAACCTTACAGAAGATATGTAAGCATATATAGATAGGAAACTTGGAGGAGGATTTTTGGAAATCACATTGTTACATTTATGTATTTGCATTTTAGATGGCCTAAAATTCTGCTCAAGTGAAATTCAGACTCTGAAACATCTCAGTTGTCTAGAATTTAGTATCAGATGATTTCTTGTTCTTTTATAGTATTTCCATTGATTTTAAAATAATATTTAACAAAAGCAGCATTCATTTGCTGGACTGAGACAGGAATTTCCCATTCATTCTGAGTTATTGCTGATGTTCTTACAGAGTTTTACCATTAAATTGCCATTTCAACATAATAGACATAAGTTTCCACTAACTTCAGTGGAAAATTTAACACACTGCTTGTGCAAGAATTCAATAGTTAATTGAGGATTCTCTCCTTGCAGACAAAGTCTAGTGCTTATACTTGGGTAAAACCTATTTTGCATTCAACACTTATTTTAGCTAAAAATTCAGGGCTTGTTCCTGTATGTGCATGCTGTATTATATATTATATTTGTTTTATATATGTGTACTCCTGCTAAAAACATTTTGACAAAATATGCTGATGTTAAAGATTTCCCCACTTGACTTTTTGTTCAGATGGGGCTCAGTGTTCCCTCTGTTGGATCTGCCAATTTTGACAACAGCCTGTACATGAAAATGCAGCCTCCTCTCTTCCTCTGTTTGGTGATGGTTCCAGAGCAGGAGGATCATTTGAGTGTGTGTGTTGAGGCTAAGGAACTTTCCAGACTCATCCTTGTTGCCTACAGAAAATAGACAAAATTCACTGAAAATTATGCACATAAAGCATCTTGAAACTCAGTTGAGAAAAGAGGTTAGCAGAAAAATAAGGTAGATATTAGCAAATTATTGGCTGAAATATTTTATAAATGTGTTGAACAAATAATTTGTTTCTAAAGACCAACTTTCTTCTATTTTTTTTTAGCACTTCAGTTTTCAAAGTACTGCAATGTAAAACTTTTTAATGAGTTCTGCTTTAATGAGTAAACTTTCAATACCATGAACGATGCTGCATCAAGATACAATTGCAGGCTCAAGTGTCACATTTTCTGCTAAAAATAGTTATCATAATGTTTCTTTGCTGGTGCTGTAATACTAGATCTTTCCTTATGTTTCAGCAGGTGTAATTTTAGAATGTAATTTTAAAATGCTACTGTTCTTCCAAACCCAAGTATCTATGGTTATGAATATATACTTCCATTGAAAGCATTTGCAGAACTCTTAGAGCTTCAAAAGCAGCATTTCTATGGATTATACTAATGCCATATGTGTTGTCTTTGTTTTCTGTTTGAAACTAGATATGATATTAATAAAATAAAAATGGATTTTTTTAGGTTGTATGAAAAAAAGGTCATTGAAGAAAGAAAAATTCTTTGAACTAGCTTTATTTTATGCAAGCAAGAATTTTCGTGCTTATATTCTGAATTATTCATGAAGTTTGAGGAGAAGCATTTATCAATCATAATCTAACTGGCCGCACTACATAGCTAATGTCACTGGACTGTCATGGAAGAAAGTATTACTCAGGGTGAATACAAATAAGAGAACAAGACAACCTACATCCAGACATAAATTCTCCAAGAAAGAAAAAGGACCGTTTTACATAAATGGATGTTATTTAGCTGATTATTCTGAAAAAAAGTTTCCAAAAGGTTACTGGGCAAGACATTCTTTGACGTTGTAATTTTTTCTTGTGCTTAAAACAATGGTGATCCCTGTAACTGATTAGTAAGAAATACAGACAAATGCGCCTTGTTATGTAAAAGAGCCCTTCATTTGCCTGCTGTAATCCTATTTATGCATCTGTATGTAATTACAGAAGTGGCACCTAACTTTGAACTCTAAGTCCCATGAGACGTACTGGTTCTCCAAGGTGCCAAACAAAAATAAGGATGTCAAACATATGTTGGCACAAATATACCCTTTCTTCTCCTTGCAGATCAAAACTATCCATTTTGCTAGTGGCATCTGGAGACAAGAAAAAATGTATTTTAAAGCCAAATTTATAATATTATGGTTCCAGTTTCTCCAGCAATATGTAATTCTACCTAACCTCACTTTTTTCCTCTTAAAATCTACTGATTGCATACTTTAAATACATTAAAAAAATAATCCTTCATTTTTATAAAGTTAAAGCATACACTATTTCAATATCTGCTTGATACTCTTACAGAAGTATAATCTTGAAGGGGGAGACAGCAGAAAATGGGAGTGATTTTTCACCTTTATTTTGATCCTTATTTATAATGTCTTATCCATTTATTTAGCTCTGCAAATGTAAATGTGTCTTTTTTGTCTGCTAATTTAAAGATATCTCTGCCACCAGAGTGGTATAATTTCAAGTGGATTTGGAAACTGTCCATTCTGTTTTGCTGACTATGTTGTATGCCAAGTGTACCAGAAAAGACAGACCCATGGTTACTGAACAGATTAATCTTAATCTGTATATAGATCTTTTTATTATCCAGTACTCTCTAGAGGAAAAGGAAGATTAAATAAATCTCCCTTCTAGATAGGAGTGTTAAACTTGCACAGAAAATTGCACATTTGCAATTATTATGCCAAAACCTCCCCATTTTTACCCTCTCTCAATTCTTTCAAGAGGATTATGTCTACCTTTGAAGTAGCTTTTATAAGGGCGGAGTCCAAAACGGGTTAAAGTTAATGCTGCTCCAGCTTGAAGGATTTCTGTCTTTTTTATTACCTTCCCTAAGAAAATGTCCTGACATAACAGGCTTTCTTTCAGCATCATTAGCTCTTAACAGGTGGCCAGCATTTGCCACATGTTTTTAAATCATAACCTCTTTGCAGAGGTTGAGGATCACAAGGAAAGTGCTACAGAAGGCTACATTTAAAACGATGCTTATAAGTGAAACGTTACTCTGGGGAACATTTAGAGAAAGCCAACAGTCCTGGGCAGTGGTCATTAAGGTGCTGCTTTGGAAATTGAACATAAAACGCACCATCACACAGTTGATCACACAGAAAGAGTACCTTAAAAAATCTGTACTAGCCACAGTTTTAACAAACCGAAGTGATGCTGCCTCTCTACAACATTTGAAGATTTAATCTGACTTTTTTTCTTGCATTTTACAGCACAGGGAATGGTTTGATAAAATACTTGGTAACTTTTTTTTTAATAAATCCTAGTATGAAAGGTAAGTATCACCTTTCCTCTGGGTTCAGTATCTGTAAAATATTAGTTACATAAAAGTTATTTATTATACATACTTTGTTCTAGTGCTGGTTTTCATGTTTTCTCATACTGTATATAGTTACTACCCACATGCTGATATTAACACCAATGCCTACAGCCTCAATAGGGATTGTAATTGGATGACATAAAGGCTTCCATTTCAACTGACATCCCAACATCCCTTACATCTGTATTGCACTGCAGCCCAAACAGCCCTCCACAGAGCAGGGCTGCTTTACACAGATCACCTGCTGGTGTGGACTGCGGAGCTGCCTGCTTGTTTGGCTGTGACTGAGAGCTGTACACCACCCAGCACAACGTGGGAATTGTTTCACAGGGTTGCTTAATGACACACACAGAAATCTTAGCAAATATCATTAAAGCTGCACAAGTTATGTGCGCTTCCTGGGAGAAGAGGGAGGAAGAATTAATTCCAGCCCTCTTTCCCCCAGGAGATCTTAAAGAATTTTAGCTTTCTTGATAACAACAGGGACATAAGGAGTTTCAAGAGTTTTCCAGCTATTGTATGCAATCAGATAAAAGCCAGGATGATAATCTTATTGTACAACAATTTTTTTTGCAATTTAGAGAGAAAATCTGTATAGGATGATGAGGTTGACTATCTTACAGAAAACAAAGTATGAGACTCTTGTCATTGAGCATGCTTTCCCAGTATATCTGAGCAAGTTTCTTTCTTTCATCCTTCAATTACCAAAGGAAAAAAATCTATCCTTTTTTTATTTTTTTTTTTTTTAACTTTCAGCTGCAATGAAATATGTCTGTTTCAGTGGGTGAGTCCACCCTCACATGGGTGTTTCAGAGACTTCCCGTGACACAGTGTGCTGGCATTACAGCATCAGGAATTGTGGGAGGGAATGCCTTTGAACTTCCTTCTCTCATTTGACCCTGAACACCTGCATCCTGGATGGTGTCTCTCCAAGTCCATCATGACAGTTCAATAGGAAATGGTGATCATAACAGATTCACCAAAGTCCTGCACACCAAAAGGAAATAAGGGCAGGTCTCACATGAGCAATAGCTCTTTATGCTGTGCTCTTCAAAAAAGAATAATGTGATTCTGTGAGTAAAGGACTTATATAATTGGTGTGAGTTTAACACAAAGCAGTACCATCTCTGTTAGATTTTTTTTTTCCAAATGCTGGCAGTTTGCTTTAAGAATACAACTACAGATTGTTGTATTTAAGAATACAACTATAGATTTTGTTTTTATATACATTATATATAACTATATACTTTTTTGATTTAAGGCATACACAATTTTAAAGGTAAAGTCCTTTATGCTTCATGTGAAACATGCCATTAACTGCAGAATCATTTATCATCTAGTAGATCTGATTCCAGTTTCTGGCTTTTCTGAATTTGGAAAGTGCATGTAAGATTTCTAAGGCTGATAAAAGCAAATTGCACAGGTAGTTAAACTATCCTATTGGAGCAGGAAGTGAGCATGAAGAGGTCAAGGAGAAAATACAGGACAGATGGATAATAGCACTGACTTTCGCCCAAGGGGGCAAATATAAATTTGGATGTATGCGCTGAGTGAGCTGGAGAGACAGAACATTTGTCTACCCTGGCAGTCTGAAATTTGCGAGTGAAGTAACCACATGTCTGGCCAGGGAAACTTCAAGGTGAGTCACACAGTAAATGACACCTGCCAAGATCTTCAATCATTCTCCCGAGGTTCAGGGTTCCACTGCAGTGATTTGATGCTGTTTTTGCTTTCAGAGACTGGGCTTCACTGATCATGAACTGCCCTTGTATGTAATAACTGTCTAATGATTTTTGAAGATTTTAGGATACTTTTGATTCATAAAACAACAATTCAATCTTCAAATGTTATAAATTTGTATAAAGTTTAAAACAAGATAAAAACATTTTGAGGATGTTTTCTGATCAAGGTTATTAGACAAAGCATGAATATTTATTACATGATTAATGAAGCAAGAAACAGAAAATGTCCCTACTATTTGTAAGGATAAGTAACTTGCTCTCAATCTGTAAATTTTAACATTATCAAAAATATTAATACTGGCAAAACACCCCAAGAAAACCAGTGTCATTTTGAACTTATTTTAAAGCTCATTATTTAAAAAGGGATAATACTTTTCTTGAAGGAAATAAAATAATAAAGAACAGTTGTATTTCATTTCTTCTGACCAGAATCTTCAGTTACATAAATATAGAAATTATAGAAATGCCTGAAGCTCCTCAGGTGTAGAGCTCTTTTAATTTAATCTTCAGTCTAACTTTAGCTCACTGAGAAAAGTTTTTTCAGACCTTTGTGTGCTAATTAAACCCTTCAGAAGCATTACCTATGTCCGTGGAAGTCCGAGCACAAAAACATAAAATAGAACAGTGCATGTCAATGTACAGTTACATTATATGGCTAGATTAATCCTTTCTCTCCTTGCTGTCAAAGGGGAAAAATTCTACTTTCCATGCTTAAACTGTTGATATTTCTATATTCTTAACAATGGATATTGCTGCACACACAAAGTTGAAAATTGCCTTAGTAACTTATATTTTAGTGTTATGGTTATTCCTTGTATTTAATGTATTTACAATAAAGTGAGCCAAAAGCTTTCTTCAAAGTTCCAGCCAAAGGATTACATAGCTTCAGTCCCATGCACACTCTGAGAAGAGATTAAAAAGGCATGTTCATAACGTGAGGTAATTCCCCCTACAATGGTAACCCTTAATTAAGAAAGGGGTAACAATGAACTTGAGAGTTTACACTGAATAGTCCAAAGGAAGTTTGAGATATTACCCAGGTCTAGAGGAAGTCAAGCTATTACTGAGGAAATTGAAAAGTTACTGTGCTTGCTCCTGCTCTGCAGAGTGTGCATGGATCTCCCAAGGGAGATAATTCACACAGAAGACTGGGCTGCTACACAGTATTGGGTACTGGGATATGGCCTAGCTGAACACTGGAAGGGAGGAGCATTTAGATGTTCAGGTCAAGGAAGACAAATATCTCAGATGTCTAAGCAGGATAAGGGAAGATTTTTCTGAGTACTCTCCTGAATGCTGCTTTCCTCAATTCCTTGCCAAGAGTGTCTCCTGTGAAAGTCATTGCAAATAATTTGCATATAAGCTGTTTTTTTAAAATATTTCAAACACTAGTCTATTGAAATCACTTCAATTTAGGATTACTTAAAAAAAACTGTAGCCATTGGAAAATAAATATTTTTTAAAAATATTTTCTGCTTCTCTCTTTACAGAATTTAAATTTACTTCCCTCAGGTATCTTCCTCTGCAGTTGATGGCATTCTAAATATCTGGTTCTTGAAGGGAATAACCTGAGAGAAAATATCCCTGCAGGGCAGCCATGAGAAGCTAAAAAGTCCTTGACCTATGGTAAGCTCTGCTCAGCAACAGCCAAAACATCAGTGAGATATCTAAATTCTCACCCTAAATCCAAACCACAATCCAAACCACAGCACTGTGCCAGCTACTAGGAAGAAAACTAACTCTTTCTCAGACAAAACCAGGACAAAACTTCTTCACTCCTCTGTGTTGAATCAGGGAAGGTCTCACCAAGTCAACTGATGTGCTCCAGGAGTTTTACCTGTGTCAGATTTCTGTAGCTCCCCAGTCCTTAGAATTCTCTCTGGGGTAAGAGAACCAACAGTATTCAAGGTATTTATCTTTTTCTTTCATTCCACAACTCTGATATCCATGTGTTTACGTCATTAGCATCATTAGGCGTTTTGTGACTACCTTGGAGATACTATTATTTTAATCTATTTCTTTCAGACTCTGATTTCCATGTAATTCTCAGAGATGCTCTACAAACTCCCTATGAACTTTTCTATTCTCTGTCCAGTTTTATAAGGTATTATACTTTCTGCATATATCAATGTATTTCATTAACATTGCTTGGTTTATATCCCACAAATTAAAAAATTACAAAAATCATTCAAGATAGAGCCTTGAATAATACTGGAAATTTTACCTTATTGAGCTGGAAATTTTACCTAATTGAAATAGCCAGATTTTGCAAATATTCTCTACAAGAAACACATCTTGTGATAAATTCAAATGCAGCTAGTCACTAAGAACCACTATTAAAAAGTCGGCTATGATTAACAGAATACATCTGTAGTCCCTGTCACATTCTTACTGTATTACAGTAATTAAAATAATAATGGAAAACTGATTAAACTTGTGAAAATGAAAGACTGCCATAACACAGAAACTGAAGTGAAAGCACAAAGACCATAAAGCTAATAGAAGTTTGATTGCAGTTACAAGTGGAAAATAAATTCCAAAAGAATTATCAATGTGATCTAATTAGCAGCAGCGGTCATCTTGCTGCTTGAACTGGCAAGATATAAGGTAACATACTTCTATACTGCAGGAGTTAAACAAAGTAAAATACTTTTTAAAAAGTATTTTTCATGGATTATAATTTATATCTTCTGTGTTAGAACTCCCAAATATGGTAGGTGTTTTCTGAAAATGCGCATTCTAGAGGTGGAAGAATAAGCATAAAAATGTAATGTGTTCAAAGTTTCATTGTTTGTAAACACTGCGAAATTACTACTAGCTTTTGCAGGGGTTTTGGCCATTTTATAGCCAAACATGGATTTGTTTGGATGTCAAGTGTGATTTGTCCATTAAGTGGTCTAAGTCTTAAGAAATTTGCAAAGAACCCATCTGGGAATCAATAACTACACCTCCTGGACTAGAAAGAATGACATTTTTTTATTAACAGCTAGTGTATTATTAAAGTTTAAAATTAATTATTTTAGCACTTTTTTATTATCTTTAGAGAAAATTCCACCCAATATGAACACTATACCTACAACAATTTGTACCTTGCTGTTTGTAAGACTGCATCAGTCTGTGTTCCATCCACATGCTTTCAGGCACTACGGGAGAGAAATTATAGAGATAAAAATTTTTGCACTGGGATATTGCACCTCATAGAGCCCCAGAACTTCAGCAGTAACTGGGGTTGAGGAAGCTCTGGAGGTCATTGAGTCCATCCCAATGGAAGAGGGTTAACATCCCAGTAGGATAAGGTGACTCCCACCCTCATCCTGCTGAGTTTAGATTTTCTCTGGCACAGATGACTTTCTGCTGACTCAATCTAACTGGACTTTCGACTGTTCCTTGAACCAAACAACTACATCCCCCATCAGCCTTCTCCTGCCCCAGTAGCTCACTCATTCTTTCTTGTACTATGTATTACAGCCCTCTAACCTTCACCACCTGCAGGGGAATCTCTGCTTTGTTTCCTGTAGCACCTCCTCACCTTCCTTCTGCACTGACCTGGGTCTGCAGGGCTGTTTCTCTTACATATTCTCCCTCTGGTTGTAACTGCTGTGTTGTTATTTGGGCTTTTTCCCCCCCTTATGTTGTCCCAGAGGTTCTCTCTCTGTTGTTGATGGGCTCAGCCTTGGCCAGTGGTGGACCTGTCTTGAGCCCTCTGGCACTGACTCCCTCAAACATGGGGAAAGTTTCTGTCAATTTCTCAAAGAAACACCCCCTGTAGCCACCATCTCACCTCGCCCCAAACCTTGACATTCAAATCCAATAAAAACTGACATTGCTACATGAATCTCAAAATACTTAAGACTGTCAAAAAAAATTGTTTACATTTTTCAATTAAAAAAAACACAGACTTTTTTTATCTAGATTCAAAAAAACAAGTCAAGCAGTATATAAAAATTAAATTTTATACAATTTGAGAAAAATAGCTTCAAAAGAAATATAAAAGACACTGAGATCTTAATTGTTTTATGAGATTTTCTAAATCATAAATTCTACAGTAACACTTCCTCCAAAAAAACTCAGTCAAATTATTTGCATACTAAACTGAAGCAAATTTGACCTTAAACATCAGTACTCCTTAGTGTAGAAAATTGCATTCTGCTTCTCTCTTTTCAGTATAAGCAACCTAACTAAAACCTGTTGGGCATTGACTAATGTGCAGCTGGCAGGGCAAAACGTAGGAAATAGGTTCTGTGTCAACGCTGAAGAGAGAACACATTCTAACTTTTTATTGCTCTATGTCTAGTAGAGGGAATCTCTTAGGATATGCATAAAATACTTTGAGGTATGAGAAACATCTAATTGAAATTACTCTTAAATTTCATGGAGTATGGTGACAGGTATGAAGATCAAGGTACCTAAGTCAAGATTTAAAGAGCTTGTATTTTAAAACTAGAGCAAAAAGAAAAAAATGTTAATACACCATAATTTTGGTTTTACTGTTTTCCTCTTGATTTTCACTGCTTCTCAATAAATAGTCACTGTTTCTCTATAAATATTCAAGATAATATACTTAACTGGTAGCTATTTTCCCACTTTAAATGTAAAAGGCTAATGTGTTTTCTTGAATGTCTTGTTTCTCATACTTTTTTTTTTCACATGCACATGCAATTCATGAAATATTCATACTGTATCTGACACATCCATGAGAAGAACAGAATCCTACCATATGTTTAAAATACATTATAATACAAAAGGTCATGAAAAGTTGTCAGTTTTTTAATACTGTCACTTTTTTAAATGTGTGCAGTACATTTCACCAGACATATAACATATGCGGTATATGGAAAACTTACATTGTTTCCTTATGGGTATCTCCACTCTCAACAATCTTCAAAAAGATGACTCAAATGACTTAAATGTAATAGATTAGGATCATTTTACAGACTGGCTGGTAGCATTAGGAACTGGAGCAGACACAAATGGACTGCTCCATAAAGTGGCTGAAATTACAGCTGCTATAACTTATAATGGGACCCCAGGAATCTTAGTGAACCATTTCTCCCATGAAGGCCAAATGCTGCAAGTCACTTTGTATCAAGTCTCTTCGGACAAGCACCAGGAGAAATGAGATAAGCACTACTGTGCTGTGGAGGCCCAACACTCACTGCATTTTGAAGTGCCACCCCTCAAAAATCAAGATATATCAAAGGATAGAAAGCTTAAATATTTTAACTTCTGAACTAGTGGAGAGCCTTGCACCTCCATGAGAACCAAGGCTTAAACATGACTCTGCTGCACCTTGTTCCTCTCTCCAGTCTTATGTAGGAAGATTTTGTTTAGGAAGGGCAACAGACCAGAGTCACTAAAACCCTTGGCCACCATCATTTTATGGTCTTTATGGAGCACCACTGCCCTCTTCTGGGACTCACCCTTTACAGGGCTGTGCAACACTGAGGGCATAGGCACCACAGCACTTCATTCCCTATTCTCCTTTAGAGGCTGTTATCTGCTAAGTGTCTTGCTCCTCTTGGATTCCAATATAAGTAACTGTCTGATTAGAACCAGCTATTTCTATAGTCTCTAGTTCTATTTTCCCTAAATTGCCTCATTATCAACTGCTTAATTGTGTAATTGATTTCAAATACTTTAAATTACCACTCTTGCTTGTTTAATGTTTAATTACCTTACTTGTTGCAGAGCTGATTGCCTTCACATTTAGTCATTTATTCCCTAATAAATTTCTTAGTTGCCTATTTTCTTGAACCCACAGTGTTCTATCTTCTAATGCCAAGTCCCTGTCCTTCTATTGTACTTAACAATTCCTTTACTGCATTCTCAGGTGGTTTTTTTTGCCTTTTTTGTTTTTCTACCAGTATAATTCTGATCTTTGCTTGCTCCACTGCAAGTGTGTTGCTGGCTCTCAAATTTACTTTTTTGCTGTCTGAGAATAATTTGTTGTGACCTCTGCAGAATTCTTGAACTCTTTCATTGTTAGCTCATTATTGACTTTGATGACCTTCCCAGAACTTCCCTATTCTCATTACACAGTCTCAAGAGATTATGCTCTTGGCAAATTTTTTTCTTGCCTCCATTAGATTAGGTGCTTCTATCTCTTTTCCAGGATCTAATTATCAGGGGATTTCTGTATGCCAGACCATAAAAAGGATTTGACCACCAAAAAAATTTGTTCTACCGTTTTTTATGAGCTGACAAAGTTTGGCCAAATTTCCCATTTCCTTGGCAATTACAAGTTGTGACAGCAAAACCTATTTGCTTTGTGTCTTACATAGATTTCAGCAACTTTTTTCGAAAAAAAGCACTTCAGCAGAGCTTGTACAGCATAGAAAGCTAAAATAATATAAACTGCAAGATTCTCACATAACCCTATAATTAATTAAAACACAAAGTAGAGTGAATGGTCAGTTTTTGTAATGAATAAAAAATTTCGGGTTCATTTCTGCATGAAAGTTGGTGTCATTCCTTGTGGTTTGCATATATTCATAAACTATGTGCAGAAAGAAGGAACTGCTGAGATGATAAAGTTTACTGATAGTTCTAAATTATTCAGGGCAGTAAAGACAAAAGTCTGTGGAGCAGAACTGCACGAGACCCTTGCTAGAGAAAGTGACTGAACATTAGAATGGCAGAAAAAATTCATTGCAGATGGATGCATCAATTCATTAGTGGTGCACATGAGAAAAACAATTCTGACCTTGCTAATAAAGTAATGGTCTTCTGTCCCCCAGGGGCAAGATCTTAGAAGTATGATATGTATTTTATGAAAATAAGGTCTCAGTTATCAGAGCTAGGGAAAAAAATTGATGTTATTAGGGAAGAGATAGAGAACAACAAAAGATAAATCCTGAATATAAATCAAAGTAACACTCAAGCTCCCTTCTCCTGGAAGGACAGAAAAACAGATTAGAACAACATTTGATAGAAAGAACTAAATAAAGAAAAACATAAGAAGTAAGACAAAACCCAGCATGATAGAAGTCTATAGAAAAAGGGATGAGGAAATTCTGGAGTCACTCTTCATTGCATTAAAATGTACATAAAAAGGCTTTTGGCATAAGACAATTGCTGGCTAAAAGAGTTCCTGGTGCAAAACTTGCTTGAAGCTGTGTGGCTGCTCTGGATAAATACTATATTCTCCTGTAGGCACCTGTGAATTAGACATTAATGAAGACAGGTACTGACCTAGAGGGACTTATAATCTAACCTACTTAAATCTTACTTAAATTGTACTTAAATCTTGAAAAGCTTCCTCATCTTATAACTAAAGTTGAAATTTTTGAATTTGAATTTCATAGATTCATTAGTAATGTATTCCCCTTTTTTCCTAGTTGTTTTTCTTTCTTTTAATTTTCTGCTGTACATTAGGATCATGATTTGCAAGAAAAGACATAAAAATGCTTCATATTTTAATGCCTGACTACATTTTGTGATCACTTCCTTTTGTGAAGCTAATCAAGAACAGGATTCAATAAATGTCAGAAAAAGCAGGCTCTTCAGAATATTTGTTTTTGTCATTGAGATACTTAGGTTGAATTTTAGGACTTAGCTCCAGGCCTAAATTGTTTGTGCTCTTGATTTTGAAAATGTGTTCAGCTGTTACTGAAGTCAATCCCTGCTGTGGGAATTTAGGACTTCTCCAAGTAGGTCACTGGATATTATGATTTTGCAGGGAGAGGCTGGTCTAGGATACCAGTTCTATTTGATTTCTCTAAAGTTAATCTTCACTATTCAACCATTTTTTAGTATGTTCACTTTTCAAAGTTTCCTTGCAAATCATGTACTAAATACTTCATTCTGCTCAGCAATTCATCAGCATTTTCTTTAAACAAAGAATTCTGAGCTCCAGCTAAATTGCATAAATAATCATCAAAATGCAAAAGTAATTTTCCATATTCTTTCATCATTACGTGGTGATGCCAAATGCAGTTCAGGAAAAAGGAACCAAAACAGGTTAGAATAAACTCTGTCCTCTATAATACTATTACATGCCTGTAGTATTTCTGCTGGTCTCAACTTGCATATAAAACAGACCAAAATTTTGGGCAATTAATATGAAGCTAATATTATAGCAGTGAGTTCAGGAAAGCTTCATGGTTCAACACATCTCAGTGCAAATGGGTGGATAAGATTTATGTTGGTTATGAAAGAAATAATTTTAAGAACTGTACCTGAGACCAGGTTTCTGAGTAGGTAGAAATTCTACCCCTCATTTCTCCCCTCAAATCACTTACAAGTTTGTATTTCACCTCCTTTTTAATGGAAAAGTTCTTTAAATAATCCTGGGTTTGAAAAACCATAAAGATTTATAAACCAGGACAATAATTAATTTTAATTTACTTGTTCAAGGAAACTCCAGGAATATGTAGACAGTTTTGGTACCCATTTGTTCAGTCAGCAGCCTGAAGATGCTCTGTCCTATGTGACATTCAACTATTCCCAGCTGTAGACTCAGCAAAGTTCACTGTAATGACTTTGGCTTTCTAAGACACATACTATTTCTGATTAGGGAATCTATTTCTGAGCTGGTCTGGAGCCAGCTGAGAGATAAGGACAATCTTTAAGCCTGATCCATAAATGAGAGTTATGGCTCAAAATTTGCCTGTTAGGTGAGTTTCCTCCATTGTTCCCAGGGGAAGATGCAGTTACAGACGCTGGTTCCAATCAGAGGGATTGTCCCTACAATGGTCTCATGGATATCTTGTCACTCAAAAAAGTTGGTTGTGTATTAAAATCAGTTTCAAATAAAAAAAGTTTTAGAGAAAGCATCTTTAAAATGTTTTAGCTTGCAGATGCATTCTCTAAAACATCTTCTGATATTGAGATAATCAAAATTATTCTACTTGAGACACTTTTTATCTTACTTCTCTCTGAAGAAGGAAGGAAATTCTAGAACAAACTGTGTGTAAAAATAGAGTGTTGACACATGCATTAAAAGATAGAAGGAACTAATATGACACCACCCAAGAAGCTTTAAGAAACCCAAATTTTTGTGCTCAAAAATTAAACACCTCTGCCCAATCATTGCAATTATCTGGAATCTCTTAGAGGAAATAATTTAACAGTAGAAGGTTTCATTCGGTTAATATGTATTTGTGAACCCAGACTGAAACAAGGAGAAAATCAATACTTTGGTTTTGACAACATATATGTACTGAAAGGGGTTTTTAGTTTTGGACCTCTTTGAATTGAATTGTTCAAATTTTTCAAAGTCCATTTTACCTTCATAGGAGAGAAAAGAGGAAAACAAACCTAGTAGCACAAATGTGCGAAACATGATTTCTTCTGTACTTCTAGATGAATCTGGTCTGGAATTATGGCAACAATTTTAGGCCCCATCTGCCCCAGGTCCCCAAGAGGACCAGCAGAAGCAGCCACTCCCTTTCCCATGGAGAGCCTGAATTACTGTCCTATTTTATGGCTTCACTGGCTGCTCATTTTAGGCAGGATTGAATCAGGCTGTGATGTCTTCAATATACAGAAATAATTAACTTGCATGTAGGAGTTTAGAACTATTTCACAAATTCCCCTGTCTCATGTACCATGTCATGAAGTCCATTGTAATGATAATTTTGACTGTTTCGAGTGGTAAAAATACTTAGCTAGTATAGTGTTTAACTACCCCACATATTTAATGGATCTTTATTTTAGTTAAAAGTATCTTACTGTGTTGCCTTGATCTCATACTTTCAAGATAAGGAAATTGGATTTTTGAAAGTACTTCTAAGCTTGGCCCACCTAAATATCTGACACTCAAAAATCAAAATAATGAAAGAATTTCTATTTTTCACTATCCTGTTCAAGGGAATATTCTTTTCTTGCACTTGATGACTTTCCAGGCACAAGGCAAAGTCATCTCAAAGAGAGTGGCTATGGACAAAGCTGAGAATCTGGATGATGAAAAGCAATTTTCCACAGTAGATGCTGAATCATCAGACAGCTCTGCTGAAGTTTGGAATTAATTGGCAAAGTATCCCTAAGTGCATGAAACTTGGGAAGAGTATCTATGTAGTTATATCTATTTTGTACTATAAATATATATATTTAGTTACTTTGAAAAGTAAATCAATTTATTCTAATCAGTGCAAGTAATAATAGTATTAATCTATATTGGAGATGATGTGTAGAGTAGCACTTTCTGGGCTGGGTTTTGGGTTATTTTATATAGTGAAAATTTTAAAAGAGCTATGCAAGCTTTTTTTTTTTTTTTTTTTTTTTTTTTTTTTTTTTTTTTTTTTTTTTTTTTCTCTGCAAAAATATTTGTGCTAGGATAAATACCATGGGTTCATTGTGATTGCTCATGCACGAAATGACAAGATGATGACTTGGCAAGAAATGTTCTCAGCCTTCCTTTACCTGCATGGGTTTACTAAATGATCCACAAAAATCCTTCCTTATTAGTGCTAGCCTGTGTCTTTTTGTTTGTAATGGTAACTGAAACTTTTTTTAAAGATAAAATAAGAAAGGTTACTTATTAAGAAAAGTCAAAGTTTTCTGAAAGCCATAGGGCAATTAACAAAAAGAATTTCCATCTGGGAAAAAGATAATTTTAGCTGATTATTAAAAGATTAACTTTATCTTGATGTAAGGTTAAATTAATTTTAAATGCTAATTGTCTCTAATGCTGCAACATTTTGCTTCTCTGTATGAAAATGTTAAGTTATGTACTTGGATTTATGTTATTTTATTCCTCTCTAATAATAAAAAGCTTATGTGCCCATCTCATGCTTATTATAAGTAAACTAAAATATTTAGTACGTGACATCAGTATTTTCCAATTAATTCTGCTGGATGCTTGTGCTCTGGTAGATTTTATTCCTTTCGGTTTATATATAATCTTATTTTTTTTCTTTAATTTTCTGACTTGTCTGATTATGTCTTTCTCTCTTATTATTATTTATGCATCTTTTTTTAAATCCTTATTCTTTACTTCCTCATTGCTTACAGGAATCCTAAAGTTTCATACCATGTGCACCCGAAATACTCTGCCTTTAGTTAAGATCATTCTCCTATTCCTTCAGGTTCCATCTCAGCTTTTTCTATATCTACATTTTCTGTGTCCTCCCACAGAACCCAAAATGTTCACATCCCCCTTTTATTCATTCCATGCTTTTCCATCTCCTGACATCCTTACATGTGTAGATCAATGTCTCTGATGTGTGCAGATAAATCTTGGCCGACAGCTGATGAAACAGTAGATGATCATCTCAGCATTTTCTTGCTACCAAGAACACTGCATGGGTCAGTGGGATTATTTTGTCTTTGTGGTTGGTGTTTTTTGAGGTTTTTGTGGAATGGTCTTATCACACAGCACCTTCACAGGTGTGTCTTCCAGGGTATGTGACCTAAAAGAAACAGAAAAAAGAACAAAACTTTGTGCGTTTTTGCCTACTTTGTGTGTTACTTCTGGTTAAGAGTCACAATTTAGTGGCTTGCAAAGCCTTCACGGTGTCTTCCTTTCCTACCTTGCCATCATAATCAGTTGTGAGAAGGCCTGAGGTAAAGTAAGGAGGTGGATCTGGGTGTCTATAAGAGGAGAGATATCGTGGAGCTCATGAGCCTGAAAAGGAAGGGTGATAAAAGCTGACAGATTAGCACCCTTTGTCACCAATTGGCAAGATATATAAAAGCACTACAGTGCTTTTCTCTCATTCTGTCCCTTATCTCCAGGAACCTTCCCTTGAAATAACTATAAGGTTCCTAGACAAGGACAGCCAGTACACTGAGGTCCTCAACTCTGACTAGCAGCAATGCCTAAAATAACATCTTTTGCTTATTCTGCACCAGAGAATTTAGAATTGGCAGCAGAATTATGGAAAGGGCTAAATATATAATAAATCTAAAATAAACTTGGGGGTTGAAAATAACAGTATCATGTGAAAACAATACATACAAGTGGAAGATAATAACGGACTTAGTAGAAATGCAGTTTTGCATATAGAATTTTAAAATAGAAATAGTGTAGTTATGCCACCATTAAGATAGAAACCAGCTGGAGCTTCCTGAAAAGCAGTTCAACACATTTCTAGGCATAATGTTGTTTCATAAAGCTCTTAGTATTCCTCAACATGTCAGTAGCTCCAGAAACACAATAAAATGGAATACACTCAGAGGTAATGCACACAGCACAAAATTACATTCCCAAGCTTCAAGTAGTTCTGTATATACATAAAGTGAGCTACAAATGAAACATTGGTTCAGCTTTATAAGAGTACATAAAAAAAATTGTTACTTAAAAGGCAAAATGGTCCAGAAAGCTTTACTGCCACCATAATTTATTATAGAATTAATCTATTATGTGTTTGCACCAGGTCAGGCCACTAAAGGAAACCTGTGTCTTATCGAAATCAGATTGAGAAGTACAAATCGAGAATCCCTAATGGAGCACTAAGCACACTTCAAACAGCCAGCCATATGGACTGTGTTACAGCCTGGGGATGGTTTCTTTTGAGCCATAAACTTTAGCAGCAGAGTGTGGAAGACTCTTTATTTGATATAGGGTCTTCAAGAACAATGATGCATTTGAAAAAATAAATTAATACTTGGCTCTGAATTCAAGGATTCAGACCTCCTCCTGAAGACACCTCCTTCCTATTTCCTTCCTAAAACCTATGCTTTTAAATTAGGTCTATTTCAGAATAGCTTTTGCAGATAATGCACTAAGCTTCTGAAGTTAAAGTGCTTAAAGAGGAAAGCCTGTCTAATCATGGCATGTGAGACCAGAGATATCATATATCAGTCAATACCCAGAAGAAATTCGTATGGGAGCAGGTTCCTTCCCTGCGTGTGCACAAGTAGCACTATTTGAAGGTCTGATTCCATGATTAATAAGCTTATGGACTGTTTTGACTTTTATCCATCTACAAAACTTAACCTTCATTGTAAACCAGAGTGCTCATAGCAGAGAAATCATTTTTCTGTGGAATCAGGTCAGCATAGTGTGTACTTGTCCTAGAAAGACACCAGCATCCCATTCTGGTAGTTGGAATAAGGTGCCTACCTCTGACATAGATTTCTGTAGGAAGTTAAGCAAATTGCTTTCATTTGTAGATATACTGTCACTGAATGGTCATGTGGGATTTGACAAACTACCTGGATAAATCCAGTTCCCTGTTGATTTCCTGTCTGTGTTTTGTGCATGCACCTGGAAACGTTGCACTCAGTTTTTGTTTTTCCTTGTGCTGTGCCTAGAAACTGAAGACGGTATTTTCTTTCTTCAGCCTCCTACATAAGTGACTTATACATTCTTCAACACAGCAATTGTCTCCAGCTAGAAGATAAAAATAGATCATATTATTATATATATTTCTACATGTATTTATAGATCTATTTCTATATATAATATATTTAAATATTTTTATTGTATAATTTCCCCCATCACATAGAACTTTGCAAAATTACTTTTATACATAATATTTTTTGAGTCATTGAAACATATCTTTTGAAATTTTTATCTTTTCATTAAGTAATATCTTTTAATAGTTTTTGTTTCTGTACTAGCAAGTGGTTGCAAAATTATTCTTGGTGTAATATTGAAATTAGAAGTTATTTTTTGCATTTATTCTGTATTTACATTATAAAATAATTTAAGAGGCATACAGAATTAGTTGTTCTAATATTCAGGCTCATGACCTCTATAGTTTTAGCCATAGTATTTCTACTAGATGAATCAAAAGAGCAGTCTGTTTTAATAAGAATTTCAGTGTGATAAGCTAATTACTTGGCCAACATATATCTTTGTCTAAAATATTATCCAAAAAATTCAGTCAGCAAGTTTATCTTTGATATAAATAAAAGAGGACTTAAGCATTACAATAATCTGACTGCATGATATTGCTATCTTGTATTCAATTTTAAGAGAAATATTTACAATACTGATAATTTTGATTTGCACTGACTATAAAAAGATTTCTCCAGAAATTTCAGTATTTAAAGAATATCATGTGCACTAGCTAAACAGTAATTTCAGAGTGATATGTTAGTGAAAATTCAATTTAAACTATATGCACTTATTACAAAGACTGATGCATTAAACTACTCAGTGTGCAGCTGAGATGAAAACCCACTGTCACTTGGAATTCTCAGCCCAATGTCTTTCTGTAAAGAAAAGGAGTTAAGCGAGATGTCTTAAATAGTGATAAAAATCCCACAGGGACCCTCTGTGTTTAGAAGACCTAGAATAATAACAGAAAATTAAAATCATGTTACTTATAGCTGATGCGTCATATACTGCTTCTCTCGGTTATATTTGTTTTCTGAAAAGATAAAATCATCATGTCAATGTAATGATAGTGCCTTCCAGCAGTTTCTTGAAGTCTAAATCAAAAGATAATGAATATAAAAAAGTAATTGCAGTGTAGGAAACTGTCACTAATTTTCATCCAGTATCTTTAAATCAATATGTTTAAACTAACAAAATTATTTTTCTACTTTTCAAAATATTGCCTTTCCCAGTAAAGAGAGCTTTACCTTGGGGAGTAGAACAAAGAAAAAGGAAAAGGAGACACCTGTATTAAAATTTTCAGGTAGCAAGCAAAAAACAATTGATATTTCCTGCTGTTTTCTACTATTGAATCATATTTATACAATGATCAGTTAAGAAGAAAGTAAAAAATCTCCAAATCTGAGTAAAAGAGTTTATTCTTGTTATAGTCAGTCTATTGTTTGAGAATAAACTCTGAATAATAATTCAGTTCTACTCATTTTTAAGAACATTCTTATAGAACGTTACTTCTTAGATATAAGATTTTTTTTCTGATATGTGCGTATAAATGTTTATGAATAAACATAAGATATGGTAAAAGGAATCTGTGCAAAAAGACAAGGACATTTTAGTAAGGAAGCCACACAATTTTATACAATTTCTATACTAAGTACATGACAAATGGTTGAAAAATTATGTATCATGAAATGTGGACTAGACTAATGTGAACCTGCTGTGTCATTTTATTGGTTCCTTAACATCTGACCTACCTCACAGCAGCTCTCATCACGGACCATCATGGGCTCAGTGGACCATAGTCCGTGGTTTTGTAAGGAGTCAAAAGTTGTGCTGGCATGGCGTGTGAACATCTATGGTTCAGAGTTTTAAATCAAGTCAGTTGTCCATTTCCATGAGGTGCTGAACACAGATCCCTCGTGTGGATTGCAGAGTGACTTCAGAGTCAGCTTAGACCATCTGTGACCAAATGAGACAAATGAGACAAAGTTTCACTGGGAGTCTGTCTCTGATTATTTTCATTTACAAAAATTATCTCTCTCTTCAGTGATTTTTTTTTTTTTTGTGACTTTGGTTTGATTTTAAAACTAACGTCACTTCTGTTACTGTAGCAATGGGAAATCACTGACAAAATTCTTCCCTGTGATTGACTTGAACTCAAGTAAAGTTTGTTGCAAGGTTAGAATTTCAGTCTGGCATAATGAGATGGCAAGAAGTGGCATATCCATAGCATCATAATGATTTAAACTCAACACAGTATTAGTCTGCATGTTGAGATTATGGAGGTGTTTACACAGTGTTTATGGATTTTGATTCAATCCACTAAATTGTTGCTGCAATGGTGCCAAAGCTTTTGGAATATGCCAAATCAAAACAAGGATTGCAGATTTTTCCTTTCCAAGAAACATATTTTGAGAAGCTATTTTATCATGTTATCTACAGTGGGCATTATTATGCCAATGAAGTGGAATAATGTTAACATAAAAGCAACCAGGCTAACACTACTAAGATATTGAAAATGTCCAGAGTACAGCAGGTATTTTTCTAGAAAGCTTAACGCTCCCAGGATAAGCTGTGTGCACTGCCTCATTGCTATGAAAATGCTTACTACTCTTTGTTCATACCTTGCACCCTGCAGAGTAAATGTTACGGATATTCTCTATATTTTGCCAATTAGTTAAATACTTGGGTAAACTTAGTTGTTAAAATACACATGCATGTGGCTGTTGATGGTTTTACAGACTCCATAAACACATGTCCTTTCAGGATGGATTTTCCCAGAGAAAACTGTCCTTTTACGCAAGAGCATTAAACTTTACTTTGGGAAGACAAAGTAGGATGATGGGTTTCCTTTCCTCCCTCCCTTTCCTCTAGTCAGCCAGGCAATGCATTTTCCAAAGACACCAGTGCCTCAGGAATGTTATGTTTTTATCATTTCAGTGGGGATGAGGGGTTTTCCACCTTTATTTATAGTTGTCATTTTTATGCTTTAAACCTCACAAGCTTTCTCTGACCGTGGACTCATTCATATATCCTGAAAGAATTTCAGATAATTTACTGTTGCTGGACAGAGTTTTCCTCACAATGGCGTGAGGAATTATATGCTCTACTCCTCTTTTATTGCTTGTGGGCCAAATCCTGCCCTCATTTACACCACTGGAATAATAAATAACCCCCTTTGAGAGCATTAATGTGTGTTTTTCCATTGTTTGAGGAGAAAGAACAAGTTACCCAATGTCAGTCTAAAAGTTTTCAAAGGTTACTGCGCTGCTAACCTGTGAGTGCAGAACATCCGATGGTTTTAACAAGAAGAATAAAAGATGTCTATTGAGAGAACACAAAGAGAAACAATAGTTCACATTTAAAGTGTCATTTCTTTATTGTTATCTTTCAATTTTGGAGAAAAATCAGACAAAAACTAGAAGCATACAAAGGGTTTTAGACTGGTTAGCAGTACCAGCAGCTGCAGCTGCCTCTGTGATTTTGCATCCTAACACACAAAAACTTGATTAAGACCATTAATTCATATTGTGAATCCTCCCTAAACAGTTTAAAATTGATGGCAATCTCAAAACCTCATGTTTCAGAGACAAGTTACAGCTAAAGGCTGAAATGGAGATGTTCTTTTTCCCCAGCTGTAATGTGGACATGCCTCTGCCTCTATCATCCCAGCTGCTTCCAGGCCAAGGGTTGTTCCTAGCAGCAGCTCCTGGTGTTTTTGCAAGGAGGCAGGCAGGGGAACCAGGTGTGTGCATAGATATTGTGAGGTCCTGGGGAGTTCCCAAGTGCTTCCAGAGCCCAGTTCTAGGTGGAAATTAATTCATGTACCAATGCAAGCGTGAAAAGGCAGCTCTGACTTATTAAGGTAGAGAGAAAATGGATGAAAATGGGGAGGAAAGAAAGTATCCTTGAAAGCTGAAGGGAATTTGCAGTGGCATATAGCTCAAAATGGAAAGGGAGTTGAGAGAAAATGATACAAGGAGTCTCTGATTTATGCAGTGAATTGAACCTACAGTTCTAGAATAGATGAGACTTTCATAGAAAAATGGGCTTGTGGACCACAGGGCTATGTTCTCTCCCAGTCACAGCTACATGAATCAATTCCCTGTCCCATTCATCATCCTGCAGTACTACAGTTACAATGACAGCAGTTGCTCATGCTTAAAAATACCTTTACAGGGGATTCTACTTTAGTTTTATATAAAATGTGCTTTAACAGGTGTAAAGAGTAAGAAAATTTACATTCTCTATTAAATCTTCATTGTAAAATATAACTTTAAGGGCAAGAGAAATCCTCATTTCAGCTCCCAGCAAGTAAAAGTCACTTTCACAGGAAGGTACTTAAATGCTCAGGCTCAGCTGGTATAAGTAGTAATAAGCCTTATTGGCAGGTGAGGATCCCTTATCCTCTGGGTCACAGATTGATTAATCCTTAAGCAAAGTTCTTTTGCACAGCTCTTTTAACTTTTAATGCACTAAATGTGCAGCAAGTAGCAGTGATTTTCTAGGGCCTTGTTTGAAAGAAATTGTGTCTAAATATAAATAGCAACTAAAAGCTAGTGATGCACAAGTATTGGCCATGAGGACAAGCTGGGCAGACCATGAAGACAAGTTTTTCATGGTCTAAGAAATAAATGAAACCATGAGATATAAACAACTATGGAAACAAGCTGCCACAATAAGTTGGTTTGACAACATTTTGGGGCTGTCTACTTGAGAAATATGATGCTCAAAAACATTATAAAAGTGCATGTTGAAAACAGAAACTTATTTCTAAATGAGATTGTTTTTACAAATGCTTTCACCAATCAGGAAAGGTTTCCAAATGCAAATTATCACCAACAATACTTAAAAAAGAAGAAAAAAATATTTTCAGATTTATGTGGTTAACCTTTCACATCTGATGCACCAAAGAATGGGTCTGCATGCAGTGAATATGAAACAAAGCATCTGGATGAAATTCCTTCATAGCGCCAGCCTCTACTCAAACTTAATCCTTTAAAAACCTTAGCTCACTTTCTTGAGGGTTTAAAAACATTCACTACACTTGTATTCAAGGCTCTGCTAAAAGCTTTAAATGAAGTGAGACAGTATTTTAATTTTTTTATACTTTGAAAAGGACACTTTTTCCTTTCCACTGAAAACAAAATAAAAAAGGAACCAATGTCTTGTTCGTAGTATAATAATCTCTAAATTTTCATTGCCATAAATAGTTGAATGCATTTCATCTGTATTTGAAATCGGTTTGTGTAAAAACCAAGTCATTTCATTTTTTTTTAAAAGACACTATTTCAATTCATCTGTGAAGACTGTATATGGTACAAACTGCACAAAATATCTATGAAATCTCCCCCTTTGGACATACTCAAAATTCTGCTGAATGAGGACAGGAGTGACCTGGTTAACTGGGATCTTAACCCTGCTTTGAGTAGGACTAGATGATCTTCAACCTAAGTCATTCTATTGCATAATAACCTCTTCTGCTAAAATGGAAGAAAGAGAATCTGGCAAGGAAAAAAAACATGTTTCTATCTGAAGAAAAGAGTACCTATGGCCTGAATCTAGGAACCTTTGTGATCTAGAGTTACAGACCCTTTATGGAATGACACCAAATATGAAATTGGTCTCCCAGGTGATCTGACCACGCAGCAGGGAACAGGTGTTTAGGGGGTGTTTCAGGATGAACTCAGAACATGGGGGGTTCAGCAGTTCAGCCCCTTCCTTGCTTTTTCTCTTCTGCCTCTTATTCACAGCTTTCAGTCCTGTGGGCAAAATTAATTTCTCAAATCTGCTTTCAGCAATATAAATATTAACTCTGACTATCTATCTAAACAAAGTAACATTTCTAAGCTTCTCCAGGAAGAGTCTGAAAATTCTTTTCATCATGTAGATAGTTTTAATTCATTTACTCTTTCTTAACTCTGGTAAATTATGAATGTATGCACATATACATAGAAAGTGCAGCCAGCCAGAGGGGAAAAGGGGGCTGGATACCATCCCCTATAATTAATTGCATCTTTTCTTCTGCCATGAAGGTATGTGTAACTAAATGCTTCACCTCAGACTTACAGCTGGTACTCACTAGCACCATATTCTCCATTTGCTGAAAGGCCCTTGTAAGACCAGGGAGTAGGATTTGAAGAAGCAAGAAGCTTGAAAATTGCAATGTAAATGGAGGAGATTTAATTTTTTTAATTCCTTGCTGTCATATATTTGGAAAAATTAGGCCATGTACATCTCAAGTTCTTCATTATATGTTAGCAAATTTTTTTTGACCTTTAATCTCTCCATCCTCACCCTTCTGATCTAAAACATATGCGAAGCATCATTCTCTTGGCTCAAAGGTTCTCAAAGAAATATTTGTGAAGCATTAAAAAATGGCAGAAATAAGTATCATACATGAATCTCTGGAAAAAGCTGTGTGCCATTAGTAGTGAGAAGTGAAGATGAGGAAGAAAAAATAGTTACACTACAGCTTTTAATTCAAGATCATGACTCAGAGGTGTACAGAAAAATAGTAGGCAACCATTCAATCAAGGACTAACACTGCCTATGTAAAACAGGGGCCAAATCAAAGTTGTAAAGACATCCTATTCTGCTTTGCAACTGTTTGACTTCACACAGTTTTGCTTTATTATTGTTTCTGAGTACACAGAACAGAAAATACCAAGTTTCAGCAGCAGTAGACCACACTAGAAGTAGACCCCACCAGAAGAAAATATAAGTAGAGCAGATCTGTGAAGAAACAGACTTCTGCAAGATGATGTAAACTATACATTCAATATTCTTTCTTTAGAAGATCTGAACAGCAGAAAAAATTATTGAGGGATGGAGACTTTTAAAGAAGAAATGAAACTGACTCAAAGTTTCTCCCTAATGGTCTATTTTCAATTGTAACTTATTTAACTTTCTTTGAATCTCAATGGCAACTGAATATCCAAGCCTGTACAGCAATGAAAGGAATATTTAAATATTTTCTGAGTAAACTGGGGTAATTACAATACTGATACATCACTTCTCTTCCTAGGTTTTAACTAAGACTGGAAAATGAAAACGAAGTTGAAATCCTTTTGACAAAGGAAGAAGAGTTAATGTTCCAGAAATAAAATTCTGATCAGAATTTAAGGTTTGTAATTTTGTTTCTATGCAATATTAATTCAGAGTGGCCCAAACATATTTGATAGGTGTCAAATGAAGAGATGCATCTGATCAAAGCTTTAACATCTTGATTTTATATAACATATGATTGATGGAAATGATATGAAAGTGTGCCAGAAGAAAGAGAGAAGCTATTTCTTCATATGACTTGACTTCTACGTCTCTTATTTTCCGGACTGAATCACTGAAAAAAAAATCAAGCAAATCAATTAGTAGGAAAAAGTAAATAACTCACTTCCTGCCCCATAGTCGCAGGACAAGGAACTACTGTTTTAAACTGAGGAATATGCACTTAAATGAGATATAAGGAAGAAATGTTTTTTTACAGTGAGGGTGATGAGACACTGAAACAAGTTTTCCAAGGAAGTGGTGGATGTTCCATCCCTGGAAGTGTTCAAGGTCAGGCTGGATGGGATTTTGAATAGCCTGATCTAAGGAATGATATCCTCACACATGGCAAAGGAGTTGAACTTTGAAGGTCCCTTTTAAGCCAAACCACTCTACTCTACAGCTCTCTGAAACTATCTGTTTAAAACAGATTAAATAGTGCCAAATAATGAGCTAAAGAATTTGGAAATTTAGACTAAACACTAGCAATGATAATGTAGATTCATTATATTCGTTCATTTTCTGTGACTCTTTTGTTGGTGTAGGAGTTATCTGAGTGCAGCCTTGATACTTAAGGATTTTGAGCATTAATGAGGAAAAGTATCCATAGTTCTCTGTGTGCCAGGGCTTCTGCTCAAAAAACTTTACCAATTCCTGAAAAGACAGACTTGTTCTATATGTTTCTGTACGTTTATACACTCATCGACCAGAAGAGTACTACAGGTTTTGGGAGTTAATTTTCTGCTCATTTAACATGAACTTTGATAAGGTTAACCATCAAGCTCACAAGACTGTCCTTCATCTCGTGGCTGTTCCCCAGATTGTGTCTCTACCTTTGTGTCCAACCCAGGAGGACTGTGCAACACTCTGCTTCTGAAAAACACCCAAGTCTTAGACCTAGTCCTATCCCTAAGATTTCCTATCTTTAGAAAATGGAAAGAGCAACAAGTAGGGTCCCTCTTCAAGATTTTCTGTGACAAGTATCCAAGGACCTATAGATTATGGCTTTTAATTTCAAATAATATCACTGTTTAAAGAGAATTAATAAGCAAGAATAATACCTTGGATCAGATCAAAAAGAGTAGCAAAGACCTGGGTTTTGGCGGTGGTTCTGTAAAGAGAGTTAAATAGTTAAGTAGTGCAAGAATTAAGTCTTTAAACAGAAAAAAAATAAGAACAATAGAAGTAAAAAAAGTGATGAGATGAGATGGCAAAGGTCTTACTCCTTTTTTTAATATTATGAAATATGATTTATGGCAACTTATATGTGTTTCATCTCATGAAAAAAAAATAAAATAATAGAAAAGGATTTATCCAGTCAAAAAGTCTGCCCACACATCTCCCACAGAATCTTTTGATTACAACCTACTGCCTTGCCATTAATGCATACCATATAATACGTTGAATGAAATGCCAGATTTCATTCCCTGATTTTTTTCTTTAAAAACCACAAATGTTTAAAGTAAAATGTGCATAACGATTTGAGATATTATTTCTGAGTGACAGATAAATGCTAGGAGGAAGTCTGATTTACAGTAATCAATCTGGTAACAGAAACATATTCAAACTGAAGAATATACCAAAGTGAGAAATCTGAGTCCATCTGAACACTCCCATCAATTCCAAAGAACACAGTTCTACCCATCCTAATTATTTTCTTTTTCTTAACAATTTGACTGTACCAGTTACAGGTTTCAGTAAAGCACCAGCTAGAACAGTGAAGTGTCATTTCTTAGTTAAATGTTTATTCATACAATGTATGAGTCGAGTATTTAATGACGTCAGTAATCTCAGTTTCCCAAATATTCAACATTCAGAACTGGTGAATTTCATTATTTAAGGGAAATGCTGAATGTTGACCAACACCAGAAATACCTTTGATTTACATCCCAACTTTGAAAATATTCTTCTAAAAGTGGAGCACCTAGATTGCCACATACCTAAAAACAGGAATAGACTATCACATCTTGAACATATTTTTGTTTTATAAAAGAGGCAATTCATCAAACTGGAGAACAATATACTCTATGCAATGAAAGTGCTATTGAAAATCCTCCAAGTGGGAAAGCAAATACTTTTTAGCAAAGGGGAACCTTTTCAAATGTGACTTTGAAGCTTGAACCAAGTAAATCAGTCCTAGGACTTTTAGGTGTCTTTGTGTTTGGTAGCTTTTGCAATTGTTCAAGGCTCCTGAATAAGGAAAGGTCAGATTTATAAACACCAGTAGAGGGGCTCTTAATATAAGTTTACACACATGTAATATAGACATCTTGGTTTGAGATAGTCATTCCAGTTTCCCTTCAAATGGCAGAGAAATGATAGGATGATGTTAGGATGCCACTTACCTCTGCATGGCATTGACGTCAAAATAAATCAGATGAATTCGAGATGAACTCCTGCATAGCTCCTTGCCTTCACTGACTATCAAAAATCCTGTTTATACATTGAATTAAATTAACTGAAACCCATTCTAGATTGCTAAGGGTGAAAATAAGGTCCTTAGAGCTGTTTACAAAAGAAGCTAAGTACTTAATTCCTTTTCACATACTTTATATATAAAAAATAAACCACTATCAAAGTCTACTTGTCCATGTCTGAAAAAAGTGCAATTTTAGTTACTCAGTAGCTTTCCAAAAGCTTGCAGAACTTCTGAAGTCTAAAAGCTTAGTAACACCCCTATGCATATTCCTTTAGGTTTTGTTTGAGAATATTGCACTTTCATACTTGGCTTTAAATATTCTAAGTCCTTCTCAGAATAATAAGTAATATTAATATATCTTCTTCAGTATGTTTTGGTCATCATGATAAGAGCAAATTTACTCAAATTTTGCAGGTTTTAAGCACATAAATTTTAAGTGAGTTACTCATTGCAGTGCTTAAATTCCTTCAGTCAAGGAAAAACATAAAGTGTTTTTGAAAGCCTTTAGAGCTACATCATGTTCACCTAATTTATTGACCTAAACTGAGATAGGCAATTTTATGAAACCATTTGAATACCACTGCTTTCTAGCATTTATTTTACAAAGAACAGAAGTATGTACTAAAAAACCCCAAAGAGCTGTTCTTAAGGTACCTAAAATGAAGGTGAAATTTAGTCTCAGAGGGACTGCATGAAGCCTAGATAGCTCTGTTTTTCTTCTACTCAAATTATTTTTAAAAATGCTCCATCAAACACATTTACAGAGGTATTAAAGCTGATGCTTTGAAAGACATAGTGCTTTTATAATAACAAAAACACCATAGCAAAGTGCATCCTGACATTGAGGATCTGGCAAAACAGTACCAATTTATTAAGTGAAATCGGACAATACTAAGCATCTACAAAAATTTCATCTTGGACTTTAAGGTGTTTGACTTTCTGTTTCAATTTGACTTCCATATTTGACTAGGACTTACTGAAGGTAGAGTTTGAAAAAATAAGTTTTTAAGTTCTCAGATGAATCATACTCCATGAATGAAGAGCATTGTTCTATCCCCTGTGATGTTGGGCAGCTGCATCACAGCTAATTGTCATTGCCAAGCAATTTAGTATTTACCAAGGCAACTGAATGATCCTGGGATCTTTCAACTCCAGTGTCTTATTCAGTAAAAAAGCCCCAAATATCAAAGGAAAGGCAAATAGCACTTTGACTTGAGGAAGCATGCCACTCACCATAGCATTAAATTCCAACCCATCTTAAAAGGCAAAAGAAAAAAAAAATAAAATGGATGGAGCATTTTTAAAAAATAATATTCCCAGTAGAAATTTGGTAATAAATGCCTCTCCTTTGGGTATGAAAAGGGATGTATTCCACTCTTTTTGCACCAGTGCATCACAGCAAGGACAGCACATGGTAAAAGAGCCACAATGATTCTTCTGCACATATGGAACCAGCAAATTAGGCCAATATTTTTAATTGCAAAAAATGATTGAATCCCTTCCATTCCAATCTAATAGTCGTTTTCCCTAACAGCAAGCATTAATGACTTCCCTGACTAATGAAAATTAATTGCTAGCCTGCCTTGACAATTACATTGTGATCGATCAAGTTTAAAGGAGCTGCAAGGGTCATTTGCTGTAATTCTAATGCAATCCATTAAATCTGCAGCAGATGATAACCTTTAACTTTGTTGCGTATTAGGGAATACTAATGGCAACTCTAGATGTCACGGTTTATACAAGAGGAGATACATCATAGTGTCTATTTTTCCTAATGTTCTTGAGGTGTTGCTGTTTCTCAACTGACACAAAAATTCCCCTTGACATCAGATTACAGCATCTCTATAATTTCATCAAGGTGCTATAAAGACAGACTCGTACAAATCCAAAAAGCAGTCTGAGAATGTTCATCCCACTTCAGGCCAAGGCCGTGTGTGTTACACAAAACTGAGTTGTAAAACAATGGACAAATTTGCTAAATCCTGAAGGAATGTGCTGTCAGAGAAACACATCTAAAGCACACATTGTATTTTATTGGTCCTGCAGCAGCCATCAACTGTGCTATAGCCCTGAATGAGATCCAGTGTCTCTCAGACAATATGGAGTTGTAAAATAAGGTTCAAATTTGTGAGGAGTTATTGAAGGGGCTAATACTGAACAACAAATACAATGGTACTGAAATGCCAGAACTGCACTGTGCATTCTTGAGTGCCTTTCCAGGCACATCATCCAAATATTTACAGCACCTGCATGCTGAATTAGATTTTTTTGAAACAGGAATTCAAGACAAATCACATTGAATTGAAGAGGAGAACGTGGGAAAAATACCACCACAACAAAACCAACAAAGAAAAGGAATATCTTTAAACTGAAGTTTCATAGCTTTCTCAGCAGATTTGAGCTATCCTCTACACTTTAAGTCATTTGGGGGGAAATTTTGATAAGATTTTCAGAAGGTGGGAAAATAATGATTGAAAAAGTGAGAGAAGAATTTTTATCTAATTTTAATCTGCTATTTGTTTTCAGTCATGAGTTTAAGCTTCTATCTAGAACTGCCTTTTTGGTACAAACAAGGAGACACACTCATGCAATCTCATCTTAACATCTCATTTCAGAAGTTGTAGAAGTGTTTCCTAATAAAAAGCTGCTTGTGGCAGGATCCAGTACAATTTTGCACAAATGCAAATGAGTATTTTGTAGGTCAATACATCAATTTGAGAGAAACTTACAGAAATAAATTATGACCATCATCTTTAGTCTTTAAATAATGTAGTCCAAGGTTATTTTATTTCTTGGGAGGGTTTATTCAACTGTCTACTTCTATGCTGA
Organism: Cettia cetti; assembly: GCA_013401135.1. NCBI lineage: Eukaryota > Metazoa > Chordata > Aves > Passeriformes > Sylviidae > Cettia > Cettia cetti. The sequence continues at coordinate 36,891 of VZUI01093830.1, forward strand.
CTACTCCTACAAAGACTGATTGCATACAGAAAGTGCAAGAATTCCAGCAGTGATGCCAGTCCACAAGAGTGCAGGCCTGTAAAACCCAAGGAAATTTTGAAACTAGCATGCTCTTCTGCATTTCTCATATCATAGGTAACTATCCTACAATGAACATTTCAGAGATTCTCTACAGAGAATTTCACAAAACTCCACCAGAAATAAGAACAAAAATATGAAAGAACAGACTGACAATAAAATATAAGTCAAAAATAATTCCAATTTTTCGATTTGAATGCTTAAACAAGTATTCTAAATAGACAATGTATTATAATATAATCTCTCATGTTGACAGGGTTTTTTCCTAGTTTCTTCTTGGAAAGAAAGAAACTTATTTCTCTGTATAAATATTAGCACTCTTTGCTTCTCAAAGAGGCAAGATTTCTTTACCCAAGAAGGATGCCTGCTCAGCAGAATAAAAAAAAATCATATATTTTTAATATCGATGTAAAAAAAAAAAAAAAAAGACAGAAGTAAATTATCAACCAGCATAAATAAGAAAAGGTTGCAAAGGAACAAATATGTAGTTAGAGAAAACAGGGATGTCATGACAGACTTTCATGTAGCAGTCAGCATCACACTAAGAGCCAATGATTCAAAAGGAGTAGAAATTTTTAAGTGTACCTAAAAACCTGTATTTAAAGCTTTTCCCAGATTTGAATGGAGAAGTTTTTTGACTTGCATCTAGTGTGGTGAAAGCATGCACTGAGACCAATGTAAACTAGTGAAAATTCCATGAAAACCAATTAAGTTATTGTGAATTTATAGAGGTATAACCAAGATCAGATGTTAGTCTATGGAAATGCATTTGAAACAATGCAGAGACATGCAATCCTTCAGACTACATCAGTTTTAATATTTGGAAAATGGAAAGTGATCACTGGATTATGTTTGGGTGCAACAGGCTGTGCTGGACTACCAATGGTCTGTAAAAGTTTCCCATAAGTATCTCCAGGGAAAAAACACACTGCAAAGGCAGAAGAAAGCTACAAAATTGCCTGCTCCAGCATGACTATATTAAGCACTGATAAAATATTGGATAGCCTCCACAGATATTTCTGGTCCACCCACGCACTCTTGGAGTGCAAAATATTTTGAAATTATTCATGTCTTCTTCAATCTTTTTGGCAAATCTACCATTAGAAATAATATGCACTTTATCTTAGCCATGGTTTGCCTGAAATACTTATCATTATAGCCAAAAGCTACTGAAGCACTTTGATAGTGGAAACTGTCTTAAAAACCTTGTTCCATAGAAACTTTTCATATTTACAATTACAATGGAAGAGTCAAAGACCGCTGAAATCAATGAAATAGTTCTGTAGGCCTTAATGATTTTTACTAAGACTAAGACATGAATAGAAGTTTTATATTTAACCATGTTATCATACCCCAAGCTTATGTGTGAAAGTCTTTCCACTGATGTCAAAGGCATTCATATTACCCAGATTATGCCTGTGCTTATCTACTGCATTGAATCAAGAGTTTCATGTCTACTCCTCAGACAAAACTTTCGCCTTTCAGTTAAATCTCAGCTCAAGTATATTTATGGATTCTGACATTTCCAATGGGCCAGCACTCAAAAATTCAACCTCTAACTAGTTACGGTTCTGAAGCACATTTAAAAACCATGGCATGTAAAGAAAATAGTCTCGTCTCATTCAGTAAAGGTAAAAAACATACCATTATTAAGTGTGACACTGCTGATGTGGAAAAAAATTAAGTATTGCAACAGGTTATTAAATTGTTAATGGCTACATTCTATTCTCAGGTTTGTGGTTTGATGCAGTCTGGGCAAAATGTCAAAGTGTATCAACATTAACAGCTTCTGACAAGCTCAAGAGGGAAAAAAAAAGAGCTGAATGAATAAGCTGTTCTGTAAATAAAGAGACATTGTAACCTTTAAAGTGAGACAGAATTTAATTAAGAAATTAACACAGACTTTTGAGAGACTGCAATTTTCTGAATCTCATTCTTTACTGTCAAGTAGAAGTTATATTCCTTTATAACAAGAAACAGTAAGTGCCTACTATCTGATCAAAAGTTAGTGATACTATCCAGAGGAAAAGGGAGAGGACTGAAGTTTGTGAATTTGACTTTTTACATTTTTCTATTTTTAATTTATTCAACACCAGAGTATCTATTAGTATTAGATTTAAGAAACATGAGAAAAAATTAAATGTTGCAATTTCTTTTTTAATGTTGGAAACAGCAGTAGTAAAACATCAAAAGATTTCTCATTCCAATTAGAATTGGACTCCATGGGGTGAAAGGTTTCACTATCTCCATTTCAAAGGTGAGGAAAATCATGTGCAGTCAGGAGTGTGAATCAATGGCCTGGGTAAAAATCTGTTTCTAGCACTGTGCCTGAGGAACAGAACAGATTCTAATTTTAGCTTCTAAAATTTATTAGCTTCCTACTCTCCAGCCTAGAAAAACAAATGTGAATTTATGCATTTTTAAAATTTTACTACTGAACCATTCAGCTCCTTAGAGCATGTTTTTCTCAGGTGCTCTTCTTTGCCTTGCTTCCTGTGTACTAACCCTTGGACAAGGAAAATCACCAGTATCTCTTATCTCTTATGTCCAGTCTCTGTTTCAGGTCAGCCCTCCCAAGGCATCATCAGTGAGTGAATTAGTTAATTGAACTATTTTGGCATGGTATTATCCTGAATTTTTGGTCAGATAAAGACCTTCCCAATAAGTCTAAGATGGTTAAATTTTGCAGAAATCTTACCAGACTATTGAAAATTGAGATCTGGACAAACATAGTTTTATCTTTTTCCAAAGAAATGAAAGAATGAACTGTGAGTGGAAAGACAAAAGGGAGAAAGGAAGATGGGAAAGTAGAACAGAAAGATAGAAGATAAAGTGAAGACAGATTTCTTTTCTTTAACAATCATTAATTAGCAAATAATTTCTTGGAGTTTTCCAGATATTATCATGATTTTTCTGATTACAGGTAAAATTTCAGATAAACATACAGGAAAATTGTCTTTGAAATTTTCACTGTTTTCCTGTTAAAAAAAGAACACACAGAGAGACTAATTCTACTGTAGCTTCTATCTTTTTAATGAAGGAAATAAATTTTGGGTGCTGAATAGGGGAGAAATGTTGACTGCAAGGGTAGAAACTGGATTTTCACAGCTTTATGTTTCTTCAGATTCTAAGTACATCAATGAGTCTGCACTGACTACAAAAGGAGCTTAGACATTTTGGCCATATATGGAGACATCCCTGAGGTGCTTGAGGTGTCTCTAGTTAGGTGTCTAAATCCAGACATGGATCTCACCCCAAATGATTACACACACAGGTTGTAGGTTTTTTTGTGCACCGTACACAAATTCAATCTTTTGTGCATTTCCATGTAGACCTCTAATTCATTCAGACAAGGACATAATCTCATCTCAAGAACAGCTCAGCTGTCTCTGCCTCAGGAAGCTGACACTGTTCTCTGCTTCTAATTAATCTTATTCCATCAGTTCATTCCAGCAGCTGGAAAGGGTTTTCCTTCCAAGGACTGAAGTGAATGCTTCACTAATCTGACAATATTGGATCTTTGCAGCTGGTAGACAGTGATGGCACGTGTCACCCACACTTCGGCATTCCAGTGACCCATCCAACCTTGCCACGGAAGTATCTCCTCCTTCCCTTAAGAGCACCCAGCATTCCACACTTGGAAGACTGCTTCATTCCACAAAGTGAAAAGGGTTATTATAGCACCTCTATGTATATTTTCTTCCTTGTAAGTCCATCTGCAATTAATTTTAGTTCCTACTGAGCATCTTCTCATTATAGTGCAATATAAACATTAAGGAACAATGGGAATTTTGGCTCTGCAACTGCATTTCTGCAGAGACACTGAGACTGCTACAGTTTTTATCTGCATAAGGCTGAGGCTGTTACTTCCAACACTGAATGCTTTGTTTGATAACATCTTAAAAATGTTATTGATCCTGAAGCTTTAATGTAGAACATTTGTTAGCTTAATGCTCTGCCATTCTCTCTGCTGTTCACAGAGATGTAACTGTTAAGGAGGGTCCCTGTTACAGGTTTATCACAGTAATTTATTTGAAGACTGATGCTTCAAGAATGTGAGCAACTCCTGCAGAATATACTAACTATCCTTCATTTGCTTTGATTGTTGACTGCCTTTGTCCCATCACTGGATCAGAGCACAAATATGCAGCTGTTCTTTGAACTTTTCTGTTTTACACTACCATTTTTATGGCAGCAGTAAAACACTGGGAATCATCTGAGGGCTGGGCCAGCAAGCCGTTTTAAGAAGCAGGGTTTTTTCAATAGTCCCCAAATATTTTTTTTTTTAATTGAGGGCACCATTGATTATTTCTCTTCTTTTTGGGAATGATGTTGAGAACTTGAAGTTATTTGTTCAATAGAAAGTAAATATACAAATTGTTGTTAGGATTTATGAGAATGTAAACTTTAAACCCATGTTGATTTCATCTAAATTCTGAAAGAATTGCAATATTTCTTTTCAAAGTTTCACTGAACTTTCAATGCCAATCCTCAGTTCCAGTTGCAGGCAGGTAGAAACAATGACATGCCTAACCAAGATTTTAACAAGAAATAAAGGGAAAAGGAATATAATTTTTCAAGTCCTCTTCTCTCTTTTGCCTCAGATTGTTTGGGCTAATTTCAACTCTGATGATTAAAGAAATTTGCTGATATACCTTCTCTTCCTTTTTCATGACTCAACAGTTTGTTTATCCAATTGCTTTGTGTAAGAGTGCAGCCTGAAAGAGATAGTTTTCTGAGAGTGGTCCTGATTGATCCACATGGGGATGAAAGAAAACGAGCTGTTCTTCTCCCCCTGCCCCCCTTCTTTTCTTTCTTTCTTTTTTTTTTTTTTTTTTTTTTCCTTTTGAATGTTTGCTTGTTTCTTTACAGTTCTCTGACTTGCACTTACAAGGAAAAGCAGCATGAGATCCTGGGTCTACAATACTTAGTAGACCTCTTTGACCTCTTGGCCAAAGTTCTAAATGGGGATACAATATGCTGAGACTGAATTTCTACCCTGAATTTGTAACAGTGTCACCTCTTTGCCATATATACATCTTAACCTATTTTTTATGAAAAAATTTATTTTATGAAAGAGATATAGTGACTTTTTATTCTTACAAATTAAATAGACTCTTTTCAGTATGTTAGGACTAAATATTTGTTTTATTAATGACTGCTCTGCAACTTCCTAAAGCTATTTTCCATCAAAAAAACTTCTGTTAATGTTTTATCTTTAAATTATATTTTGCTACATGTCTTTTTGTTCTAACTAGTTCTGCATTTTTCTTCAATACTTACTTTAAATTTGTTTACAGACTTATTATTTCCTTCTCTTTCTTTAATTTCTATAAATTGAATTATCTGTAAATTGCCTAGACTAATGGCTGCCAGATTATCTTTCTTTTTACTGCGTTATGAATAAATAGAACTTTTGATTAAATTGGGAAATACTTTCCAATGCAGATGAGTAAGATTAAATCTGAAGTATCTTAAATAATTTTGGATTTCAATAGACCATTGTACTGCTGTGTCCATCTGTTTAGAATATTTTACACTTTATGGTCTAAAGCAAGATGCTCATACCCGTGAAAGCAAAAGAGCTTGTCAGGCATTAAGAGGTCAGCAATCTGCTGAGAAAGAAAAGCAGGATGTCAACATCTTTAATAATGATCTTGAAGACCGTAGCATACTTAAAATGTGCTTTGTTAAATAAAAGGATGGCTTTCTAAATCATGGCAACTACCAACTGAAGAGTTCAATAAGAAATCCACTGGAGCGTGAGCCACCGTTGATGCAAACTAGGCACACATAGAGGGAACAGTGGAATAACTTTACCATCTTAGAAATTTTTCAAGTGATTTATTTGGTTCAAATGCAGGTACTGAAAAGCCATGATAAAAGGTACCCTTGAGAAAATTAATAAGCATGGTCCTAGAGTGATATACATCTTTCTCCTCACTTTATATACAAAGGCACTGTTTTCTTCTGGTATTGAAATTTGTCTTTTTTATAAATCATGCACAAGAAAAAATCATGCTGTCAATAAATATTTGTTCTGACTATAATGGGTTTTATGAGTAGAAGAGCTTAAAAACACATTTACTATAATTCACTCTGTTTTTGTAGGAGTTTCTTTGCAGACCAAATGACTTGGTAATCAATTATTCAGATAGCATATACTGCTCTCATTTAGGTTCCTGACAGATGCCTGTAAGGAACCTTGTTAATTTAGACTAATTGACAAAATGTTCAAAAGCCAAGATATTTCACCATTCTCAAAACGCGCAGAAGTCCCCCAGAATGCAAACTTTTCAGAGATTCTCTAAAAAGAGTGTACAAGCCAGACTTTTCTTCTGGCACAGAAACCTCAAGCAACTAAGTTTCAGCCCAAGAATCTTCATAACTCCAGAAGATATGAGAACCAGAGAGACCAGAAGTTAACTTTAGCGTCACAGATCATGCTGGTAGAGCAGAGAGTTTAAAATACAACCCACAAAACCATTCAGCCTGTCCTTTTAACATGTAATCTGAGCAAGCTTGACCAGGAGCCACCAAGAAACAGTGAACATGGGACCTCATTTCATTGACTGAGAAGTCATTTCTGGCCTCATGTAATTTCCTTTGCATTTCCTGAAGCATGTCAAGGCAGTAGATATTAGCTATAAATCTCCATTCAGATTGCTACCAGTTCAGGTTCTGCAGCAGGCACAGACCTGAGAGAGCCAGCCCATAAGCAGGTTTTATTTCTTAATAGCAGTAGCCACAGTCCAGGCTGGCTATGCTCAGCTGGCATCCTGCATGCTGAGGGTTCTTGCCAAATGATCCACAGCTTTACTGCTTCTGGTGTTGGATCTCAAGCACAGAAATGGGGAACCAACAGTGCCACTGAACATCAGAGAAAGGACAAGCTGGAATGTGCTTAATAAGGCCTAACAAAATATCCTGGATATGTAAGTCCAAATGGACTTTTTAACACCCAGACAGATGCCAAAATATTGATTCATAGATAGTAAGTGGATGCTGTATTATCATATCTCTGCTTAGAAATAGAGCTTGCAATTTGCCAACACAAGGAGAAAAAAGGAATCATCTATTTGGATAAGTGCTGCAAGTGGAGCTCAGACAAATTTCAAAATGGATTAAAGGATTTACAACTAATCTTTGCAACTGTACCGTTCCAAAATTTAAATACCATTAATTCAAATCTTTTGTTATGCTTATTACCTTGATTTGAAATTAAAGTCTATATTGTTGAAAAAAGAATACAATAATGGAAAATTAAACTAATTTTCCCATTGGGGCAATATATGTTGACTACTAATTCAGACCCAGTTTGGCTTCAGGCAACAGTGCTTGGACAACGCTGCCTGCAAAGTATTCGCCACATGTCCAAAATAGTAAAGAAAGAAGAAAATTGGGTATGAAAATTGGCATGTTTAAGTCAGAGACTTGGAATTCTCAAATTTGGGTTGAAGTAACACCAAGTTGACTATTTTTAAGCCGAGAGAATACCCAACCAACAGACATCTGTGAATGATTTGCATTTCCCTTAACCATAAATTCAACATGGTGTGCCAAGAATCTGAATTATGAGGCAAAGGGAACAGGCTTCCAGTAATGATGTGTCACGCAAAAAAGAGAAGAAAAATAATGGCAAATCAATGATTATCTCCAGTCAAGGAGTTTTCAGTAACACAGGATGACAATTATTGGTGCATGAATTCAATCCAAACCCATGTGTTTTGCCTTCCTTCAGCCTGAAAACTACAACCTAGTTTATGGTGGAAGGCATCCAGCTGAAACAGAAAATTTCACAATTTCTGAACTTATATTTCCGATAAATTATCTTTTCTAATTGATGCAATAATATACTTTGCTTGCTAACATGATTAGCTCAGTTTTAGGGATGCTCTTTACTTTTGCAAAAATGTCTGCAACAGTCATGATTAAACTAGGGTGAAATACTTCGGTTTAAGAAGATTGAAGAGATAACGGAAGCTGAGAGGTAGTATTTAAACTTATTTAATTTTTTTTTTTTGTGCTTTCCTGTCCGTCTAGCATAGCACTTTGACAGTTCTGTAATTAAATATTCTGGTCTTACCTGCAACATTAGGCAAACCAAGAGCCATTTTCTGACCAATTGACATTAATGTCTCTAGACAGATTTCATAATGTTGCTTGGGTAATGGAGCAGGAGAAAGATGCTGGGAAAGAACAGCAGGTGTCTCGATAGAAAAGAACAAAATTTAACTGAATTATGCCTCTGTGGGGCATGAGAGCTCAGAAGATACCAACCTACAGAACTGCACAACAGTTTCTTACCAGGAAGAAATGAACAATTTAATCAAATAACAACCAAATAATAATTCCAACAATGACATTGTTGGTTCTGCTGTAAAATCATGAGATTCCAAGACACAATCCTGATTTTAAAAAACTCATATGCTCAGAAAGCTGTTTAGATGGAGGAGGACAGATTATCCACGGCAGTCTGGAAATTTTTAAGAATTCTTACATAGTCAGAAATTGATAAAAAATAAAATGGTTTTCAATAAGAAGTCAAAAAATTGCAAAACACATTTTCCGTTTTTTAAGAGAAAGCAAAGTTAATTTTTGACTATTTCTGAAGTACTCTTCATCTTGCACAAACTGTGAGTTCCCATGAACTACAATGAAATGACATTAAGAGGTCAGGCAAGAAATTTCTAGAAGCAATGTGCACTCACATTTTTCTGGCCTTAGTTTAGAGCTACAAAATGCTAAACCAGGCTTACTTTACCTATGGATATTAATTTTTACCCTAACAAGACACATATCCTTGTGGATTACAAGCTTGCAACAAACTTAGCTGTCACCTTCTGTACAGTTATATACACAGCCCTGTTTTCAAGGCCTTACTTGCCTCATTTATTTTGAAATTTAAAAAATGAAAGCAATAATACAGAAATTCCTAATGCAATATCTCAAAAGCAGTATTTTTTTCTCCTTCCTCTTTTAAACGAATTTTTGTCAGAATCAAGGTTTTCCTGGAGTATGTTTTATTGTTCAATCAAACTCTTTTCAATGAGTTTTGTGAAACAATATGAAAATTACTTAATAATGTTTTTTCAGTAAACAATCTGTAAAGAAAAGATACTAAACTTTATAGCTAAATGATTTATGACAGTTAAAAATTGTAAAAATGCAGCTTAAGACAGGAATTGCAACTATTTCAGAGCAGTAAGATAGGACAGACTACTTCTTTGTTTCCATATGAAAACTTCCACAAAACATGAGTTCCATTTCTAAATGATTCATATTTTTTCCTTCCAGATATACACAGGGTAATAGAATAATAAATAGATTCCAGAGTAATCATTTTCCAGAAAGATTTTCTAAAGAATTTAATAATGGATTTAATGTGTTTGGATCTGCAAAGCAATAATATCCAAAAATGCTTGTGGCAAGCTAGTTCACAAATATTCTAAATCCTTCCTCAGTTTCTCTATAACTCATAACTAAGCAGTGTCACTGCAACTGCAAACCACCACTAACAATCCTACTTTTATACAGCATCTTTCATCTGGAAGGATTCTGAGGAACTTTGCTTTTATTACTTCAATGCAAAGGTCATTAATTTCTAAATGACAGTTCCTTTATTTTCTCCTTCCTGTGATGCAAAGACGTAGAAATGAAAGATTCAGTGAGCTTTCAGGCTAAGCAATATTGCTCTACACTTTCCCTTTATGATTTGGGGTGATTTCCCTCCCCCATGCCCTGCCCAGCCATGAAAGGATGTAAAATCAGGATTGTAGTGCCTGGTCCCTAGAGTCACATTTGATTAAAAATGCAGGAACTAATGTGCCATCGGCCTGCTATGGTCTTAGCATATAGTTTATTATCCAGTTTATAAGAAAAATGTTATTCATATAAGTGGCATTATTAGAACCATAAATTATTGTATAAACATAGGTCTCTATTTGTAACTGCCGTGGCTTTCATTAGAACTGGCTAAAAATCAGTTGTCTTAGGAATGATCTGTATTAATGTACATATCTTCTGTCTGTCATCTGGAATTTTTTTGCTTTCTATGGAAAATTAAGTACTGTATGAAAAGATAAGTGGAAATTAAGTACAAAAGGCAACAGCTCAGTTCATTTTTGGCATTCCAATACGACTTGGAAAATTGGAGGTTGATAAAGGCCATAAAGAGAAAAAACTGCAAAGATCTCTCAGCACCATTGTTTCACATTCATTTATAATTACAATTTTTCTAATTTTAGTAAGTGCTTAGAAGCATTTATTACCTTGTCAAAAATAGCATAAAAACAAAGACAATCCTGCTATAGGGAAAGTTATTATGCTCTAGTGTTTTGTGCTATAACTACAGCTATTTTGCTTGGTCCATCAATATCTTATTTTATTTTTGGTGGGGGATGGGGGTACTGAGGGGTCGGGCAGAGTTGCCTTTAAAGGCAAAAACAGCAGCAATGAAATATGAATGGGTTTAAGGTTAGGGTTAAGCTCCCAATTAAGTCAATTGAAACTGCATACCCAGAATTTGAGATCATTTTAATGAATCCTGAATATACATATTTTAAATATATGCTATTTGTTTCAATTTTTGTGCTGTCCTGGGTTTTAATACTCAGAGAAGGAATAAAAACCATTATTCAAACACATTCATATTGAGTTTCAAAAAGATCACTAATCATCTTACCAGTGCTCCAATTTTTAAAATTTTCTGTAGCATGACCAGTATCAGAAAAGATCACAGAAAAAAGCCTTTCCCTCCCTATAAAAGGCATCTGTCCCTTCAGCCAAGGCTACAATGGCAGAGCCTTGCATTCAAAAAATTATATATTCCCATAGCTATGGCATTTGTGTAAGAACAGGAGGAATAACCAGGCAGTGTTGAAGTTTCCTGATGTCCTGGCAGTGCAGGGGCACCCCTTCCCTCAACAGGAAAATACTCACTTTTACAAGGGATCATGTGTTCTCTTTCCTATGTCTCTGTAAATCAGACATTTAATGTCCATACAAATATTTTATACTCATCTTGTAGGAAAAAGAAGTTTAACTTTAATTCTAAAAATGCATCAATTTCCTCTTCTGATTGATACATGCAAAGTTGTTCTTTTAACACAAAATTAAGACTTTTTCTCTGATTGTACAGTGTTAAAGGGAACAGGTGAATGGATCATGGAATTATGTGCTGTGCATGTGTTTCTGTAGGGGTGAAGCATTACAGAAGTGTTTCTGTTAACACCTCTGTCAGTGGCCTTCTCTTCACTTCCCCCTATTGCCTTATCAGTGGAAGGCTGTAAGGAAACCCAACAGAAGGTGGCAAACTAGAATAAATCAAACACATTTGTATATATTTCGCTTTAATTTATCTCATACAATAAGACAAGGAACTGTTATCCTTCAGACATTCTCATACACATGTACTGAGACTCACCCATGAGATCATTGTGAGAGGGTTGGTTCTGTCTTTAGGACACCAACGTGATGCCTGTGGAAGTCTCAAGACTCTCAGACTTCTGCAGGCAGCAGCACAGGCTGACCATAAAATGTGTTGTGAATTGCTTGGCAAATGGATGGACCCTGCTTTTTTTGTGTAGACATAAAGAAGTCTTGCCACACAGTTGTAGAACTTCCAATCATTTTTCTTTAGAAAATACATGACACACACCAAACTTTTGGGGGTTGCTTTTGTTTTGTTTTTTTTTCTTTTCAATTTTTCTGACAATGAAGGAAGGTAAATTTTTAACTGACTTCTGAATGTAAAATGTGAACTTATCATGTTCATTTAGTTAATAAATTAAACATTCTGAAATCATTTTGGAGCAGAGGTTGCATGACCCAGAACAGCTTCTATCTGTGTTCATCCATATCTTCCCCTCTAAAAAGTCTGGCTCTATACAAGCTATTGAAATTAGTCCACAAGAAGTTCCAGCTTCTGAACACTCCTGGAAATTCTCCAAGTGGACAGTTGCCACCTTCCAAAATAATCTCAGGAAATATTCTAAGAGCTTGAAAATAGAGACTGTCACATTCAACTGTCTAAGAATGTTTCTGCAAGTTACCTAAATTATTACTATAACATAGGCAAACAAAGAATTCTTTTAGAAGATACAACAGTGGAGGATTAGTCGACTAGACTGTATTTTTCTTTCTTAAGCAACATACTTTTTCAGGCACTTGGAGAAATTTATAGGCACATTTCTGTCATTGAAACTCCAGCAAAGTGGTTCCAAATCTGCACCAATATGGGTTACAAAAGGATTGCATCCCAAGTTTTTCAAACATTTGACACAGTGCTTACTTTTATGAGAACCTATAAAAAAAAGAAGTAAACTGTATCACCCCTTTATTCCCCATGGGCAGATAAGATTAAGTCCACATGGATTTTTGTAGTGAAATTGTGGAGGAACAGAGTGTAAACTTTCAGGGTTTTGTCTCTAAATTTGAAAAAAAGAAACCTATATTTGTTTCTTTATTTGTTTCAAGGGTTTCATAGGAGGATTCATGAGCAAGAATGGAGCCTGTGTTGTCTGTTCTCCATGACAATGCTGTACAACTTTGTAACCATATGAGGGAAAAAAGACAGTGTACAAGGGGCTAAGATATGGGTTCTATACTAGGGGCAAAAATTCAGTTTCAACTTTTTCTGCTGGTATTTCTTCATAGTTGAAATGTAGAGTGGAAACCTGCTTTCCTATATTTCAGGTGGACACCAAGGTCAGCAGATTTCCATGAACAATCTGAATAGGCTGCAAAAATACCAGTTACACTTTTAATACCTATGTAAGTGCAGTCATTTGAACTTTTAACTCTCAAGACTGCCATGGGTAACACTTCTAAGCTGTTTACCTCAGTTCATCCATACAGAACATTCAGATGTTCATTGAAGCACAAAACAGGACTGTGAGATAATCCATCTGCTGCACAGTATTTAGGGTAGTTATCCTAGAGATGTGATATACAGTCTCAGATTTAGAGAATATCCAAGTAGTTTACACAAAATGAAATAATTTAAACAGAAAAGACCTAAAATAGCTCAATCTCAGATATAAAGCAGGATGATTGAGAACATTCTCATACTTAGATTTAAAATTCCTGAAGCAGAGCAGGATGTTGAACCTGTATTTCCATAAGCATAGGGAATGGCTACAAATATAACTTATTTTATAACTTGAAAGTATAGTTATTTTTTGAGTTCTGTGTAAGTCCACCTACTATTTTTCTTTTGTTAAATATATGCAAAAGAGTTCCTTTTTGTCTCAAAATAGATATATTTTTTTTGTTCAAGTACAGAATCTGAGCCAGAAGTTGTTTGGTTTGGTGATAGCAATGAAAAACTCACACTACTTCATTCCAGAAGGATTCCTTTTCAAGCTTTATGGATGTACTGGAAAAATAATTAAACACACAGCTCTGATGTGAACAAATATTTGACAATGGCATGGGAGTAGTCCATGTGGAGTGTGTTAGGATTCATAATACTAACAGCAGAAGCATGCCAGCTTTGTAGCAGTTGACTTTTTATGTGAGAGTGATTACAGCTGGAAGCACACTAAAAATTAACAACACATAACTACATAACATTAGCAGGAATTGCAGAACTGAACTGAGTCACAATAAAAGCACAGAAGTTGTATTTCAGTATTACATTAAGACTATAAAACCATATGTTTCTCTTGTTGAAGTATAGTTTGGATACATTTAAATGTTTTTATCAACATGACAGATCTATTTAAAAGTATGCCTACTGCAATATTTCTGTTGTACAAAGATCTTGTTCACATATAGAAGTGAGTTTTCCTCATTGACATGCAGTGATCTACGTACTGGACATTCAGTACCCCATGTCCACTCTTCATGTACAATTCCCAGTCATGCTCTATCAAGCTGAAAGAAGCAGGAGGAAATTAAATGACTGAGAAAGAGAAATAGGAAGTGAGAGAAATGAGAGCACAAACCAACAAGATCACTTTTTACTTTGCTGCCTTAAAGAGTAGGTGTGAAACTCATGCATACTTCCCTGGAGCCTGAGCCATCCAGTGCCCCTCAGCATTTGAATAACAGTACACAGGAGCAGAAGAGAAAACTAACAGTACTACAAGTGCATTAGATCATTCCTCTTGGTAGATTTTTGAGTTCTTTTTTTCCTGTTGAAGCACAACTTTAAGGTATAGAATGCTTAGCAGTCTTGTCCGTGCAAAAAAAAAAAAAATAATAATAAAAAAAAAAATCAACAGCTGTATGAGCTTCTCAGCAGAAAACTGAACAGCAACTCCCACACATCCTCCAGGAAAGTGAGTGAGATGCCAGCAAAGCCAGGTGAGGGAGCTTGTGGAAAGTACTTTCTCTGACAAGGAGCAGAACTGTATGTAGGCTAGGAAGGAACTTATCATCACCCATTTGTATCATATTAACTAACTACCCTTTTTTTCTTTCTTTTTTTCCTTTGTTTTTTTGAATGAGGACTTCTAGTAAACAGTGTTACTTGTAGCAATCTAAAATTATTACTCCATGATTACATTAGCATTGCTCTGACAGATAACTTTGACAAGTGGTGTATTTCTGGTGCTGCTGGAACAGATAGGGAATGTGTAGGAGGCAAAGACTTAAAAAAAAAAAAAAAGAAAAAAACTATTCAGAGGGGATTATGGAGGTTAATGCAAAGAATATGCTTTTAAGGGTACTAGAATTGGTGCACCAGATTCACAGCACGTTGAGGTCTCACAACATTCCTCAGTGTAGTGTCAATGGGAACAAAGATACTCAAATGAAAGCCCAAAGCCCAGAGAATAAAGGAAGTTTCCTAATTATTTTCACTCTGATGTCTAAGGTTCATTCTATACATAATAGCACAGTGAAGATACTTAACCTTTCAGAGAACACTATGTTAAGAAAAATATAAGTTTCCTCTTGTCTATAATACTAAAATCTTACAATAATCAATGTGCTTACAAAATATTTTGCTGATAACTTCTGGTCTATCACTTTTAAGATCAGGTGTCATTCTGTTTAGATTAGTGAGTGCCATGGCTATCTGAACTTAGTCCTACAAAATATTTTCCTACTTTAATTTCCATGCAGAATTTCAGTGTGACATCCCCCCACATAATTTAGAACATGGTTTTTGATCCATTTATATAGTTGTGACACTATCAAAGTAATTTTACTTTTGACCAATTTCAACCATCTCTTATTAGGCCAGATGACCAAACTCTTATTTTCTTGGTTTTATGTTCCTTTCTGTGTACCTTTGCCACTCCTTAATAACAGCTTAATTTGCTGATAAGAGTAATATATATTCAAGAAAAACTATTTCACTGAAAATTAATGAAGGAGATGACACAGGAGACTTAAGCATCTCTGAGACACTTTCCTAGAAAAATTAAAATCCCCCCTTAATTTACTGTTATTATAACTTCTTCTATTTGTCTCATTGAAATCAACTCCCAGGCAGTAATGTTTTACAGGCAAAGCATTGCTGTCTAAGATGATATCACCACACACATTTTTTCAATTTGGGTGGCAGACATGCTACTGGAGGTTTGGGGAAACCCACACTGCCTGATATTAGTGCTTGTTTTCCATTCAACACAGCATGAAAGATCTGGCATGTGTTTTGTGCTTCTGACTTGATGCATATTTTCTGTATTTTCTGGACTGTCTAAAACAAAAATAATAGTAAATTCAAGTGGTTTTCATCATCATCCTAAATCATTCACATATGTGACTAAGTCTAGGTGCCACAAAGTTACACCTCATTTAGCTGTTGTTCATTCAGCAAGAGCTGGATCACTTTAAACTCGATTTCATAGGATCATAGAATATTCTGGGTTGGATGGGACACATCAGGATCATCAAGTCCAACTCCTGACCCCAGTCCTCCATTTTCCCTCATGGGGATGTTAAAAATCACCATGAGGTCTCTGCTTATTGCCTTCAGGATGAAGAAACCAAGTGATCTCAGCTGCTCTTCCTGAAGCCCCCCTGGCCCTTCACTATCCTTATGACCCTCCTTTGGATGCTCTCTAATAGCTTAATGTCCAATTTCACAGGAAATTCTATATGAAAATGTATTTAAAAGAGTTTCTTATACCTTTAACCAATTTAATTTCTTAATTTACTATATCAAAGTAAATCAATTTAGTTAAGAGTTAAAACTTATGAAAAATGTGTGCATAAGGGACTTGCACCAATTTGAAAGAAATCTTTAAAAGATGGGCTAGGAAAGAAGAACTGATTTAAATTCTAATAACAAATCAGTCCCAGTGGAAGCAAGAATATGGATGTGATTGGAAGACAGCTGAGTTTGTTCGACTTCACAAGTCTTTTCCCATACTTCAGTAGTTAACAATTTGGCTTAAAAGGTTCATTACCTTGAGGATCACATCAATTTTCTTGTTACTAAGCCAGCCTTCAGAACTAAGATGCAGCTCAAAAGCAGTAAGGGAAATTCTCCAAGCTCTCCCTTACACAATTTACTTCACCAATCACTTTAAGGTCAATGTTTACTCAGGCATTTTACTGAGTTTTTTGTGAGCACCTACAGCAGTAAAAGTAGAAAAACTTACATGCTCATAAGGGATTTTGAATTTTAGAGAAATAAGACTATATGGGAAATTTAACCCACTTGATACTCCTTTGAGGAAAAGGGAAAGCAGGACTATGGTCAGTAGAAGAGTTTAGTGGGTGTGTATCAGCAGGTCAAATTTGGACATAAGGAAGAACAACATAAACCAAAGGAGTTTGTATTCTGTTGACTTTATATAGTCAGTAGTTGGCTAAGAAGGTGACAGGGCATGCACCAAGATGGGAAAAATTGTGAAGCCATTGATATTTACTTATCTATGGAACAAAAAGAAAGTTTGAAAAACCTGTACTTTAATGTTTCATCTTCTTCTTCACCTCCTGCATTTTCAGGCAAGACTCAGCACGGTAAGCCTATTTTTAGAGACCATTCTGGAATTGACTGTAAAATTTGATATTGTTAGAATAACATTTAATAGTTGAGTGTTTAGGTATCTATTCAGCTTGTTAGCTCCTCAGCTAATTAAGTCGCCTTCTATGACAAAATGCTAAGCTGGCAAGTAATGTGAGAAGCAGACACAGAAATTTATTAGAAAATGACTTACAAAGAAATGGAAAATTATCAGGTTTTTAACCTGAAAAGGGCCACAGACTCTGCCACTGTTTTTCCAATCTAACTAAATAGCACATCAGGGACAGCATTTCAGGCAAACAGTTTTTCTGAAAGAGCAATTCCCTGATTAAACCAGCCATGATAAATCACAGGGTATTCTCTAGTGCAATGCACTGTTTTAGCCATACAAAAATGAAAGAAAAGGATATGAAATGCTAGGCCTTAGAGACTCTATATGGTGAAAGGGAGTTCTGAAGTCTACAGAGAATTGTTCGTGTGTGAAAATATTTAATTTCTTTCTCCTTTTTTTTTTTTTTTGTTTTAATGATCTCAAGGTGCTTAGTACTTTTCATAGTTTTGACCCCCTCCACAGAGGTAAGGAATGATTCTAGAAAAAATTACTAGGTGTGACCCTGATTAAAGCTATACCAACTGTGACAACCACTTATTTTAATAACTATATTAAACTTTTATTAAAAAATAAAATCTATAGTTTAGTACCACTAGTATTATTAAACAAGGGAATACAAATTTTAAAACTGAAGAAGCAGTATTATCTTAATTTAATCTTTCAAGTACTATTTATTCATGTATGTGTCAGTCTTTAGTATAAACCACATTTACCTGAATTTTGCTCTTATATAGTTATGCCTGGATTTCCTGTCACTTTTTATTTTTACCATAGAACTCACCTCATATGTTGCTCAGAATAGACATCACTCAATTAATAGTTACTGTTTCACAGCTAAACCTGTGTCCCTGGGCCTCACTAAAACACCATTAAAGAATTTTACCTTGAAGGTAGAATTCTCTAGACCTTCTCCATCGCTGGAAATTGGAGGTTACGAGTGGACATGAAGCTGTTTTTAAAGGAGAGAGAAAAGTCTTCAATGACCCAAGGAAAGGAAACACCAGACATTGGTATTTAGTGCTGCAAAGATAATAAGCTCGCTGTGATGAGCTGGCCAACAAAAGAATTTCGTGCTTTCCCTTGGAGCCAGAAGATGCAACCACAGGACCGGAATTACTCCAGTTTGGTTTTGAGGTAGCCAGGAAAAGGTCTTGCAGCTTAAAGTGGTCCATGATCATGGCTACAAATGATAGCACAATACATTACTAATTGCAAAAGACTCTGGAGACCAAGGAGATTGAAGGAGAAAAAACATTAAAGCATTTCTCAGAGATTCATACCATGTCATGAGCAGAAGCAGTCAAGGGTCAGAAGAAGTTGTAACCTCCTTGCACAGCAAAAGAAGGATGTGCTCCTGTTAGAGCTTCCTGGAATCAATCTTCCATGAATTGTATGGTTAAAGTAGCCAGGAGGGATAAACATAAGAAGAAAGAGAAGAGGTGAAAAAATATAAATGTACACCTATGCACTTAGAACTAAACCATGAAATAAGGATCCTGCAGCACTACGCCTCAGATGGGTACAAGGAGAGATAATTTATTTCTGTCTAGGTTATAAACAAGTGAAAATGAAATTTCTCAAGTCTGAGATGAATTTGACCTACTTCAAAATTATTGAATGTGGGTTGTAATGTCTCACTCATTCCTGAATGAAATTATGCTATAAAATTCACATTACTGGAGTCTTTCCATTGATGATTATAACCTATGCAGAAAGATATTGGTGGGGAAAAGAAAGGGAAAAATAAAACATGTTAAAAATAGTTTGAACTTTTTCAAAGTTAGCAGCGTTATGAAACAAACTTTACCAATTAGGAGCTACCATGGTAATGAATAAAGCATTAAGTGTGTAGCTGCAGATCACCAAATCACACTGAAGAATGGGATGATCAACTTCCTGAAGACCAATACACCATGAAGAAGATGTATTAATGTCAGAGATTTCAATTCTTACTGAAACATGTTGGAAGCCAAAAACAAGGAGCCCCTCCATGCTTTCACAATTTATAAAATTATATCTGAAAAAAAAGTGACAACCAACGTACATTGTTTTCACATGGAAAGAACCATTAATCTCAGGGCAAAAATTAAGAACTGGTAGAGTAAAAGATATAAGGAGTCAATTATGTCTGAAGCATCCCAACCTCCACCATATTTACAATTCATTTAAATTTTATAAGCTAGCTTCATGAACATGATAACAATTATGAGCAAAGTCTATTGGGAGAAAGTAATTAAATGTGATGGCTAATTGGGAATTCCTAAAGTGCCAAAAATGTCAAAATTTCTGCTGAGGAAGAAAGCTCTTCTAGCTACAAGAGACATGGAAGGAAGCTGAGAGCATCAGTTAATTAACTAATAATTAGGGTAGAAAAGAGGAAGATCTTATAGTGATAAATATGTAGCAAAAAAGTAGGAAACATGTATGATGATACATGTTGATAACCGATAGACAGTATTACACAATTAAAATGTTAAGACAAACTAAATATTTTTTAATAAAATATTACTGTCATAAAGTAATAATTTAGTGTCACCCTGTAGATGCTAATTCTTGAATACTTACTATTTAAACTTTTTAATTAATCACTTGAGAAAAGACAATGCAAGTAGATTACTATAAAGTTTTCTAATGACATAAAGATCAAGAGAATCAGTAGCAGCAAAAACACTGTATCCCATATGAAGAGTGAACTCAGTTTCTTGGTAAACACACTGTGGGAAAATGATGTGTATTTCAGCATTGCCAAGTGGAAAGAACATAGTTATGAAAAAGGAATGTAAGTCATTCTTCAGGATTGGGAATTCTAAGGAATGAGAGAAATATTGAGTGACTTAGAGGTCAGCATGGATAATTACTTGAACATGAGATTTCATTGTGGAATACAAAAGTCCTTGAAAATTTTAGCAGAGAAAATGCCAAGTATATGTGAAGAGAGTATGTTACATCTGGACTGGCAATGAAGCCATAAGTGCTAGGTTATTGTGTTCAATTATGTGTTTAAGGAAAGATGATGAAAAAATATAAATGGCTCAGAGAAGTCCAGGAATATGATTAAAGGACTGGAGATCATCTCTTACTGAGGAAAAAAAAAAAAAAAAAAAAAATCGGAAGACTAGTTTAGTTTCCAAAATTGAAAGTTAAGCAGTGACATGATCAGTGATTAAACATGCTTTCCTGATGAAATCTGATAACAGAGAACTTCTCAACCAGAAAACATAAGGACAATAATCCCTTATTATTATTCTTCCCAAACAACACCAGCATTTTTGTGGGATAATTCTGATTCCCAGTGATACACATTTTAATGCCTCAAAATCCTTTCCTGAAGGTATCTTCTGGTCTCCACATGATTCTAATTCTCAGTCTCAGAATAAGAAAGAGCTGGGCAATTTCTGCCATAATTATCTGTTGAAAACTTTACCTTGGGGCCTGACAATGAGAAGTACTTAAAATCAGGCTGCCTTCTAAGCATCTAAGATTGCATGATGCACAATCCTGACCTGAGGTGTCACCTTCCAAACTACTTGCAATTTTTTTGTGTTTTTGACCTCACAGAGTTTCTGAAAAGTGGAAAGGTGCACTAACCTCCATTCTTTAACTTGGCTCCTGTGAAAAATTGTGTCTCTGCAGTTTATCCAGAGACACAAACAATAGTGACTGGTGATAAGAATACAAAACTGATTTTTCCGCTTCTAACTACTATTCAAGTGACCACTAGACTTCCCTGATAATATATAGTTATTCCAGTTGCTTCACTACATCCACATTGCAGGATTTACAGACTCTGATTTCCTATTCAGAACTCCACAGTCTGCAGTTCACAATTTATTTAGTCAAAAAAACAAACAAAAAATGAAGTAATTAAAATAAAACCACAAGGTAAGCACCATGGGCTATCCAGTTTCTGAATTATACAGAGAAGGAACTTAAAGCAATGGTAGAACCTCAATGTAAAAATAAATCAGTTCTTTAAATTGAGGAGGAGAGATAAGTGATGTCTGAGTGGGATTTTGAGGTTCATAGTCCCAGACTTGGAGAGTTGAGCCTCCAGCTTTAATCCTAGGCACTGGCATACAGTGCATAGGAAGAAATTTCCATGTGCTACAGTTTATGTCCTAATCTAAACAGTGCAATATAAACTGGGGCATGTGTTATTTCACGGATGACACAGTTTTCAAGTTATGACAGTTTAGTAGTGTCCCAGGCTCTTGGTTCCCACACATTCCACGACTTTTTCATTTTCCAGAACTGTCGTCAAAAGCAGCTTCAGACTGCTGGAGAACACTGGGAGAAAAGAGCAAAAGATATGTAATATATTTAGATAATAAATTGTGATGGATCTGTGTTATGACATTATCTGTTACTATGATGATAGGTCAGGATTGCAGTCAGGCAGTTTAGAGCAGTTAGTTTAAGAAAACAAAATTGTTCCCAGTAGATTTCTAAAGACCATTACAAGCTACAGAGAAAATCTTTTTCCTTTTCCTCTTCTCCAGCACTCTCTGCCTTCTGCCACAATGAATCAGTATGACATTTTTTTTCCCAAGTTAATTTTCTGCAAACTCAGAAAAATATATTCTTCAAAATTATTTATCTATTGATAAATATTGATATCAAGGTACCCTTTTCTTAGGATTTTTGGTGCTTTGCTTTCTGGTTTTAATTTGGTTTGAACCTAGTCAGCTAACTTTGTATTTTCAATACTAGTCCCATTTTCTGATTAAGTAAAAACATGCTTTATCCAGTCTTGTATAACTGGCATAAGTTAGGATGCATTTTTCAAGCCTAGATCTTTGATTTTTCAATTTCCAGGTATGTAAAAAAAACATCGTTAGTCCTTTTATGAATTATTAGCTATCACATGCAGTAGAGGACTTTTAGTTTATATGTAACATTTTTCTACCATACCATTGAACAGTTTCATGTAGAATGAAACACACATGTAATTTAATTTTTCTCCAGAGGTTGCAATTCTTAGCATGGATGGGGAAGTACATCCCAGCAAAATGAACCAAGGAGTTAAAACATTATTTTAGAGAAGAGCTCTTCAAACAAAGCATTTTTCATAGCATTTCTTGTCAAGTCACAAATAAAAAAATATTTGAACGTTACAGATATTTTATTACATGTGAAAATAAATTTACAATGGATTTAAAATCTAAAAAATTATATGCTGCTATAGGCTGAACCTGTTACATTTATACTAGTTACAACCAGTGAAAGACTTGAAGATACAACCTTCATTCCTTAGGACCTGGTTAGATAACAAGAGGCACACAGAGATTTGTTTGGTACGTTTCATCTGTGCCTACATCTATCATTTTATAGAGTTGTCTTAGTTCACCTCCCAGGGATGAAATTGCATCAGCCTGTATTTAGAAAATGTTGGTATGTTAATTTAGGTTACTCAAGCATGTACTTTTAATTAGGGAAAAAACACCATAAAAGTATGCAGGGAATATGATTCATTCTAGGTTATGGTCACTGTTAACAGTTCAAAATCTGTGGCAAGTGTTCTCTTCCAGGTTCAGGTCAATTAAAAAAAAAATTATATATATATATTTATCCTATGCCATGATGGGCTAATGTGTGGTTAGACTAAATGTCACCATGCACTTTAGGTTTATTAAAATATTACAGACATCTGAAATTTAAAAAAGTTGGATTCCTTTAATCTGTAGCTAGATTTATTCTCAAAGTTTAGGATCAATAACTTGAATTTTAGCTGAAATCTTCTCTTCCAGTCACCAACATCCAACTTTTAACTGTGTTATCTTTCTTGGTTTTACAGATATTAAAATTATTTTGACAGTAAATTGAGAAAGATAAGTCTTCTTTCTACCCTCTACTATGCACTTTTAAAAATGGCTTTTCTAGTTTCCACAAAAATCTGTTCGACGTACAGTGTCTTGTTTCAAAGAACATAAATAACTCAGAGCAAGTTACTGATCCCTTGCTTTGATCATGCATCTCCCCTCCTGTACACAGAGTAATGAAACCAATAGGTAATGAATGCATGCAAGCACATGTGTAAGTAAAATTATCAGCTTTGTGCCTACACTCATTTGCAATAATGAGGAAAGAGACACTGCTACATCTGAACTCTAAGGTTACTTTTTAGTTCTGTAGCAGGAGAGACAGTAGCAAAAAAGACTATTTAATTATCCTTGCTAATGCCTGCAGTGGAAAGGAGTCCATGCTTCTAATTATGAGCTAGATGAAGGAAGGGTTTTATTGGATTCTTTTGTAGAAATGGCTGTGCACTGGTTCAATCACCATCATGCTGACACCCTGGGCAAAATTCAGGTAGCAAAAACCAGCATCCAGAGCAGCTATGTTTGACAATCTTCAGGATATTGTCCCAACCTTGAAAGTTCTACTTCATGTAAATAGTTCAAATCAATCAATGCAATTAATCACATTTCCTTAGCTGAATTATCTTATTCAAGTAATTGAGTGAAATCTACTTTTTTAAGTATATAATATTTTCATATTTTGTATAAATTAAAAATACATATACATATCTGTAGAGTGAATGCAACATTTATGGTAATTTTGAAAATAGTCTAGTGTATGTATCTTCTTATATTAACCAATATTTATATTTATCAATATAAATGTTCATAAAGTGTTAATTCAGAAAATAACAACATCAGAAAACAGGAATCAGATCCAGAGAACTTAGTCATCTTCTGTATTTCTTCAAAACAGGCATGACTGACCTTGTGATGATGATAAGAGCACCATGCAGAAGTGCTTTTATTTCTCTGGGAAGTGACTGGGAGCAAATGTCACATTGGTCAGTGTCACATGCAGAGGGGAACTTCCTTAGCTCCATAAATCTAATTTTTTGACAGTTAAACGTACCTTTGCAAGGAATAAAGCAGTGTCCCTGCTATGGCTAACATGCACTTAAACCAAGGCCTTGGGCTGATTCATCAGTGTTCTATGAACCCTGTGAGAACTTAGCTAACCTGCAGCTGAAGCCAACATTTTATTCAGGAAGAGTGTTACCATTGTCTGGGCCAGCTTTGTTTTACACTGGAGAGACATCTGCCTTTAGGCAGGACAGCCTATGAATCTTGTTCACATAATCTTGGGGGGGAAAAAAAATTATTTCTACACCACATCCCCCCAAAAAACCCTGACAAACAAACAGAGAACCCCCATAATTGAGTGAAAGGCATTACCACAAGCTACACAGTAACTGCTTTCTTCTGACAAAGCTTTTTGCCAGACAGAACATCGTCTACTGAAACCACAGAATGATTAAACTTCCCAGTTTGTCGTGACTTTTTTGAGTTATATTTACAGTAGTTGTTCTTTTTCCATCTCCCCCTCACACTCTTTAAATCATGTAAGTACTGGTTTCTGTTCAAAGCTGTAGAGAGGTCATGAAAGATGAAGAGGTTACATGTGGTGGAAGGAATCTCTTCATATATTCAAAAGACATATTCATGACAAGCTAAAAAAGTACACGTTAATTATTTTCCTTAATGGTACACTATCTCAGCCCCTCTCTGCTGTAAACTACAGTCAGAGTAAATCATGAACACTAATGAGAATACAGCAGAGTGAGGACTAAGATACTTTAGGTTTTGGCTCCATTAGTGACCATAACAGGCTCCCAAGGTGTTATCAGAAGATAAATTTTAAATTGCTAAAATAAGTTGGGACTCCCACCACACATAAAAAAGGGCTGTGTTCATGTATAATTATAGGATTACGACCTATTTCCCTACTCAGGATCTGATCTGTAGGTTTGCTAAGCAACTTTCAGCTTATATTCAGTTCCTGAGGGGGCTTACTCTCATTCTAGACAATTTCTTTAAATTAGTATAAAAAGGCAAAACCCCACTGCACTAAAATCAGAAATTATTACTTTCCATTACTTACTATATTTTCAAGTAATCCAGCAGTCATCATAAAATATCCTTTCAATGGCCAGTTCTTGAACAAATATATGCATCCTAAATTTCCATCATTCTATTTCGCTATATTTTTATTACCTTTTTGGTGTTTGCAACATCACTGTTTTTAAACAGCACATGATTATTCTCTTTCAACAGTTCCAGTCTGCTCTCTTCCACAGATTACAATTTTCATACTTTTTCAATTACATATCGTTTACCCCATCAATCTTAATAGCTAAAAATATTTAAATTCTATAGGAAATTTCTTAGGTTTTAGGGGATCAATGTTTTCATAACCTCCTTGTACATAGCAGTTTCTTCTACAAACACCTGATAACCACATCTGTTATTATTTGGGAAATAAGATGGGGGGGGGTTTATATCACTTTGTTTTGGTGAAGAAGGGCTTCATTCATTTTCTTAGGTTTTTTACCCTTTTCTCATCTGTTTTTCTTTTGCATGTGCTGAACATAATGGCTAACTCTTCTTCAGGTTCATCAGAGGATCAGTTTTTAATCTAAGATCCAAGATCCAACAATATGAAAATCATATTATGGTGGGAAAGGATGAAAAATCGTGAAAATGATACAAGAACATAAAATTCTTTTTACTTTTAAGCTTGTGCCCATTGATTTTATAATAAAAATAGACCTCAGTGATAACTACAAATTATTTTCTAAGAGGTCAAATAATGACTGAAGTATGCTACTTTCTCAACACTCAGGGTATACATCACTTAAAAATATGATAAAAAGAACAGACATACATAAAAAATTAATTCAACTCTTCATCTTCATTTTCTCTTTTTTTTTTTTCATTCTTTTCCCATTTGTTTTCCCTCTAATACTTCTTCTTTTATTGATGGCAAAAATCACCAGCTGCTTATCATCAAAATTATTAAGCTCATTATATTCTGAACATATTCTTTTGTGCCAACATAGCGACAGGATGGATAATCTTACATACTATCCCTGTAACTATAGATGGCTTGAATGAATTCTAACTACTTTGTAAGTAGGAATGAAAAGAAATCTACATTTGTTAGTTATTACTTCTTGGTATTCTCAAATATTTCTATTAATAAAAGTAAGCTACTAGTGATTGAGGTAATCAAAAATACTAGGGGATGGCAAATCTTCAGATGTAAAGCTTTATTTGTGTTTTCAGCATATGTTATGAAGTAAAAGTACACTTTTTTCAACATTAAATTCTATTAATTTAAAACAATATAAACCACTGCACATTAAAATCTATTACCTAATGAAATCCAGAGATGAGGTATGGCATTCAAAAGGCCAATTTTATGTCTTCTATAATTTTTTCCATTGCATGTCTGACCAGAAGGACCTGTTAGAATAATAATAATATAAAAACAACCCAAAAATTCAAAACAAAACAAACAAAAAACAACCCCACACAGAAACATAAATTAATTAAATAATGAAAAGTATTTCAACTACATCTTTCCTCTTGTGAACGCTTACTCATCTCTGGACTCGGCTAAGGGAGGTTTCACCTGTGTCAGTGGTACGGTGCCTGTTGTCCAAGGACAACTTTGGTTGAGTGTTGGTTTGTCAGCCCAGGAAAATGAGAGAGAAAAACACAATGCAGGAGTTCTCTTTTCTACTTTCTCCTCATGAGCCACATAAAAATTGTTACTTGTGCCCATAAAAGGCAGAACATCCTCCAAATGCAGGCTCTGCCAGCAGAAGCTGTTCCACTGCAGTAAGTAGGTCACTGTATATACACTGGGGTGGAAGATTATTGTGGGCAAATGCAGCAGCATTGGACTTTGTTGAAAGCTTCTGCTCTTTCAGAATGCAAAACTGAAGCCAAAGCCTATAAACTGTTGGACATTTTGTGAGGATTAACCATTATTTTGTTTGTTCTAGCTGTAATTAGACCACATTGCACGACACCATCACACAAGCCGACTTTATTATAACTACAGATTACTTTTTAGGAATTGTGGAGTGGTTCTACTTTCACAATATAGTAAAGAATTATTGATGGCATGTGGATCTTTTGTTTATTGTTATTTTCCTGAAGAGCTATTTCTATATAATTTTCATGTTGTGCAATAAACAAAATAGCTTCATCCCTGAAATAGCTATTTTATGGAAGTTTAAGTGGCAAATGTCCTTTTATTGCTCAGGCCAATGTTAATATATTTACAAATAGAGCCAAGCTTTAGTTAGCACAAAACCAGCAAACTGAACCTTTCATTCCTTAAGTGCTTTTCTTTATCTGTGAGACTAAAAAATGTCTTTTTAGCTGGCACCAGTGGCTTTGGGGAGTGTTTTGCAGCACATTTTTGCAAATGCTTATTTCAGGTTTATTGGCCTCACATGCAGAGGTTGCAGAAGACCACACAATTGGAATGATCATTTTTCTCTGCATTAGCAGCTTACGTTTAGAATGATGGCAGCTAACCTTAGAGGAACCTGGACTAATGAAAGATGCTTCACGGAAAATGATTCAACATTTAAGAGGGAGTATGGAGGAGAATCTTCAAAAATTAAAAAAATTACTGTGAAAACCAATCAAATTGTGCTCCTTTTTACCTGTGTTTGGGTTTTGTTCTAATTAGGCCCCTGTTCCCCAGACTTAAATCATTTATAACCACATTCTATGGATTAAAAAAATCATTATTTAATAGGGCATGGATAAAAACCTCTTTAGATGCAGTGAAACAGATGTTAACATATGAGAGAGACTTTTCTTGTCCTAGTATTTGGAAAAATGTAAGTTTAAGCAAAGGACACATCCAGTACAAATATGGATAATAGAATCTAAAACTCCTTCAGAATTTAGGAGAAGCTTGTGTTCTCCTGAATTGATGTGTACGTATGAAGTGATGTGATTTCTTTTTTTGTATTCTTTGAAAAAATATATGAACAAGAGCTATTCCCTTAAAAGCTCATCTTTTTTTTATTTATCTTTTGGCAGCTCACTTCATAATCACATCATAAAGTATCATTGAACTAGAGTTAGAAAAACTATTATATCATCTCTTTAATCCTCTTTCAAAGTTAGCATGTGATACAGTTCCCCCACAGAGACCAGCACAGACAACTGTCTTTTGCAGAAATTATGTGAAAATATAGGACATTGGGTCAATCTCATCCATATTCATTGCCTTTCTGGGCACATCTTTCACCAGGAATGAATTTGGAGTCATAAACAGTAGTTAAAAATAAATGCTTAGAATCCAGCCCCATATACTGTTTTCATTATATGTCTCAATAATAGAAAACCAGGGAATTAAAATGCAAAGCATATTGCCATGCTCTACAAGTAGTGCTGTTTATTAACACAGTAGTTAAAACAGTTCAAATAAACTGTCAGCCAGCCAAGGACATCTTCTGTGAAAACACAAAAACATTCCACATTTTAAATAAAACAAAAATTTACTCCATGGGTATGTTCTGTATGATATCACACAAGATGGATTAATGAAAATCAAAAGCTAAAGAATTGAAATCACTGAATTATATGAGTTTGCCCATCTAGAAGTCTCAGACACACACATAAAAGGAAGCAAGCTAAATCTGGAAACCAAAGACTTTGTCAACCCTGTGTTCCACACCACAAAAATTGGATTATTTCCACAGTGAATAAGTCTGTCTTGTATGTTCTGATGAGTTAAAAAAAACTTTAAAACTGATATTGCTCAATTAAAGAGCTTTTTCCATGTTTAGAATAAACTAACCCTAGAACATACACAGCTCTTTAACAAATAGATCACAAACAATCCTACTGTAATCATCTAAAAGTAATCCATAGCCTCTGATATCACTCCCTTGTGCAAGTCAGTTGGAAGATTTGGAGTAAAGACATCATATTACACACTAAGTTGAATAAGAAGTAGAACTTCCACCTGCTCCACATTGTGCTAATTATTTTTTTGTGTACAAGTAATTTGATGATGATTTCAATATGATCACAGGAAACTCTTAGAAATCTTTTCAAATGAGGACAGATCATCTTTACAGAATAAAAGATACCTTGTTTTTTATGTCAAATTGTTCTTTCCCCTCTGTTGAGACTGGGAAGAATACAGTAGCATCTACTTCCATTTAACTCCCATGTGCTTCTTTTGAAGATTAGGGAAAGGGATTATGAAACAAAACAACGAACAAACAAAGAAAAAAGCCCAAACCCAACCAAACCAAAGCACAAAAAAATCAAAAACCAAAATACCCACAACAGAAACCAATGAGTTCAACATAAATCCCTTCCTTTATTAGTCCTCTTAGCTATAAGAATTCAAGAAACATTTTAAAAGCACGGCACATTATTTTTATAAACTTAAAAAAAACATGTGTGTACAGTAAAATTAATTTGCTGTGTGATTTTGCAACTCTATGAAAACTACATTTCTGTTAAAGAAACTTTTATTTTCTTACTTATGGTTTGTTATTTCTTTAAAATACTAATGCCATGCAATTCCCATCCAGGCCATATATAGGTACTTGATCTAGATCCATCTGGCAAAATATAATACCAAAAAACCTCCAAACCCTAATACTTAAGGCATGTTTAAAGTTAAAACAAAAAAGAAATTTATCTTGTGAAGCTATATTTTAGGACATGACCAGCATTAATATGACACAGTAAGGTTTAATTGTCTGCTTCCTATAATTGGCAGCAGTTGAAGAAACAAAAATGAGTTTACAACTTTCTTTGATTTTCTGTATGCTTGGGACTGATCAAGATAGGATCACCAGAAAAATATGGCCAAATGAGAGCTAGTGTAATTCCTTTAACTTTATGACCATGACTTTCGGTCATTAATGAACTTGAAATACATTTGAAACAGAATTTTTTGTGTTTATCATGGAATTATTTTTGTTCCTATTTTCCTAGCACTGATAACCTCTGTTTATAAACTGAATAAGCCTTGGAAAGAACCTCCCATATTTCTCAAAGAAATAGTAAAATTATTCATTTCAAAAATTTAAGTTTTCTCTAGCACTGAAAGTCATAGTTAATCAAACTTCTGGAACTCTTGTTTTAAATCCAGGAATTATAGCCTGTTTTTTCTTTTTTCCCTATGCAAAATATTAACCTTTGCCAAGTACATAAGATGATAATTAAAACCAGGCCTAAATCCTTTATCAATCAAGATTTCAAAGATGTTGCAGCAGACAGATGCTATTTCAAGCTAAGATGAAAGTGTCACATTATCACGCTCACAATTTATGCAGTATATGGCTCTACAGCCATAGTTGTACTGAGGGAAGATCTAAAAATTGTGGCTTTGTTTGAAAAAGGAGAACTTGCTCCCTGCTTGTAATTAGTAGGTGAAAAGCCAGGGGAAGAATTTTGCTGATACATGCTTTGAAAAGGTGCCTTACATCTGTAGCTGATGGGCTGGAAGTGAATCAAAGAGCCTCCAGAGAGAACAAGTGGTTGTGCTTGAAAAACGATCGTGATACCTCAAGGGAATGAATCTCTTCCAAAGACTGTTTCCAACTGGGGTGGCCAATGGGCAACAGAACCTGGAAGTACAGGGGTGTATGTGTTTATTTGGGCTCTTTGCAGGGGGGATTGGGGGTGCCTGTGGTCTGTATGACCTTCTAATTTAAACTGCAAATCAGGAGATGATAAAGAGTGCCTTCCACTTCAGGAATCAGTGTTAAAAAACTGAATGTAGCTTATCAGGTCATTTGATGTCCTTTAAGGTTAATAAATATCTCTTTTATTAATTTTTTATAAATTATGCATTTAAATACCAGTGATATAGTCAAAGTCAATCCACCCATGACATGGCCATTTAGCTATTGGATCCTCTGATTACTTCATTTAAACTGGGATTCTTATTTCTCTTCAGCTTCTGTGGAGATTTATTGCAGACTTTAAACACAGTTTAAATAAAATATGTCTGTAAAAACAGATTTCATGAACGTAAGGTTGTTTTGTTAATCTGTCATTATAGTTTGCCAGTCAAATACAAAAGTAATTTATTTGCTTTCAAAATTTGTGGTTTATTTCAAATTATGGGATAACAATGACTTTGACTAGGTTTTCTGAAAAATCCTTAAGCACAGTGTGAACTGCTGTCCTAAATGATCATCTCCTGATGATACTATGAACAAAGCATTTATCTATGGTCTCCCCTCTCTCTGATAATTTCTATGTTAATTATATTATTACTATTTGATTGTTTAGTGTTTTAAAACATAGACAAAATATTTATTGGAATTTTAAAATTCCTTTTATAAATTTTTAATTCCAGAAGGAATTCATAGCACAATTGATTCTTAGTATTCAACCCTAATCCCTAGTGTTTTGTAAGGAAAGGGAACATTTTTAAAATTTACATTCCTAGAAGAACTTTCTTCTTTACCTAAATGTGCTAACAATTTGCATGACCATCAAAGCCGCTATATACAGGTTGACATTATTCAGTACTCAGATAAGGTAAACCATTTATCACATTTTTGAGCTCTTCAGTCAGTCTACAGCTGAGCAAATTTCTTTGGCTTGCTTTTCCCAGGACAATTATTCTAGATATATTGCCTTCATGGGAGATGTTAACCAAAAGCACTGCTTTCTTTCAGCCTTGCCCTGAAAGTCCCTTTTGGCATATAAGAAATATGAAACACATTGTTTAGATTTCACCAAACCTAAATCACCACAAGAAGGATAGAAGGGGCAACTCAAACATTGACTAGAAATTTAAGTTAGGAAAAGGCAAACCACCCAGGAGGGAAGCTTTCCTTAGATATTTTTAAATAATAAATAAAGAACTACTCTCTTATCAAATGCAATTCTTCCACCTTGCCAACCTAACAAAGCATAAGAATGATACAGCTGGCTCTTCAAATCTCATAAAATTTGGGAGTTGTTGAATTCAATCTTTCTAATCCTGTCTATAGCTGCTGTCTACCTGTGAACCTGTTATTGAAAGGAGATCCAGAGGGACCACCCATCCAGAGTCTGTATCACCAAGCAGGGAAGTGCCAAGTTTAAGACTTAGGGGGGTTTTTTACCCCCACAGCATATCCTATGCTTCCATCAACCTACAGGGTTGAGTGACAAGAGATTTAATGTTTTGTTATGAGAGGCTAATTCTTCAGGAATTATACTTGGGGGGCAAAGGGGTCTCTATAGCAGAGCTGTGTCAATGGAAATGCCACAATGGTGATATCACATCCAGGTTGCTAAGATTACCACCTACTGATGTCCCAAAGGTGGAGACCAAAGAATGGAGTTCATAGATTTAGCCACGAGTTCATGTTACAGAATGCAACCATATGTTGGCACTTAGGCTGAGGAAGCAAAACTCCCAGCCATGGAAGGAACTGATAAGATAAAGTGAGGAAGACAGAGATGTACAGATATAAGAATATCATTCTTAAATTTACATAGAGTTCAGGGGGTAAGATTCATTGGATTTTTTGGAGTAAAATAACTTTTCACTAAATATGTTGAAACATCCACATACGATATATTCTAGAGATATTAGTTTGTAATTTATTATTCGGTAAGAAGTTTAACATGGTAAGCAGAGGCTAGAAAATAAAGTGTAATTGCCTGTAATTGTTCTTAGCATGATTTTTTTTTTTGCCTAGTTCAAATATCTAGAAAATTATTTATGATTAAAAGTATGTTGATGGTAAGTTAAATGCATGGTACTCTGGTTGCCTCAGGGTGGGGTGAATGACTATTCTCGCACACAAAAGTACTTGACCCAGGGAACACATTCAAAAATTGGGGTCAAATGTGCACCAGCTGAGTTAATTTATAAAAGCCTCATTTCTCAGAAAGAAAAAAAGAAATCAAGAAAATGATGGGAGAAAAACCCCAAACTGATGAGATCCTGGATTTGTACAATAGCTTCAGGTGTAAACAACAGCTGCTAAAGAAAAGCATTTCATTATGCCTCAGTAACACAACCTAAAATATGCTTTAAATCTCCTCAAGTTCAGTTGAATACTCCAGTGTAAAATTCATTACTGAAAACAATGTCAAGCTTTTGTTTCAGTCAGTTCTCCCTTAAATGTTCTATGAACAGTTCTCTTATTTGGTGTTTAAGTTTAAAAAGAGATCTATGAAAGGTTGGAAAAGGTTAATTAATAGAACAACGTTGCCAACAGGGCAAATACATGGGAAAAAAGAAAGAATGAGTTTAGAGAGTATTTTTGAAAGGCTTTGATTTTTTAAAGAAAGAAAAATCAGGACAGCAGAAAAGATTACAGAATACTGAAAGGAAAGAGGCACTGGATAATCAGAGTGACTCTTTTTCTGTCTGGTAGGTTTAGTGAGTCCTTATTTAAAACAGAAATATAATCATTACTACCTTATATTTACTATATGGAAAAAAAATCAGCTATGGCTCAGTGTTTGTCTTTTTATATATGCGGTTTAAGGCATGAGAGGACACTTCATACAGGGAATTAAATTATTTTTGTGCACTTGATCACATTTTTTTCTGATTTTTATTTACCCTTCTGGGGCTATGAATGAAAGATTCACTGCCCAAAACTAAGAAAATGGAGCTGAAATTCATGAGATCTGAGTTAATAACCTTCCCTAATGGTTTAAGGTAGTAATACTTCTCTAAAATTATGTGAATGTTGAGAATTCAATACCTTCTGGTGACCACTGCATGCTTTGCTTGTGGAATTTATACCAAAATTTAAGATAAATTCTTTGTGACTCTACCATGTAACATTTTCCCACCTATACAATGAAGCCTACCCAGACAACAATGTCCATATATTATTTCCGCATAGCATGCTACATACAATGAAGTAAATTTTAGTTAAAACAGCTTTATTTTTCCTAAACAGTGTGAAAAAAAAAAATCAATAGGTGTGACGTTTTCCTTGTGAAATAGAATGTGACAGAATCTGATTATTTTTCTTGTACCTGATCATAATCCAGTTGAGTAGGCATGAAATCAGTGCATCTAACATTTTAGACACCTTTAATGTAGCAAACCAAGGTTAAAAAAAATCTCATTTAATAATATAGCTTCAACACAGGTAAATTTATGCAGTAGGTTTGTGATATAGTCCAGGTCATATTATATATGTGTGTGTATATATATATATATATATACACACACACACACACTCTCTCTACAGCAATTACTGAAGTATTAAAACTAGATAATAGCTATATTGAAAATAACTACATAAATGTTCCAATTGTGTTTCTAAATTCACTATGGACATAGGCTATTGCTTTCAATTTGAATATCATGAGCCTATCAAAATTTCTTTTTTTTTCTCTTTTGGTTGGTGAAAAATAGCAATAAAACTGAAACATAACTACATGCATTTCAGATTAGATGTGGTAGTGTTGCTTTCACACTGAAATAATGCAAAAAATATACTCAAGAGGACTTGATTTTATGAAGATAACTGTGCTATAACTCATGTCTTCTACTAATTTTACACATTTCTCCTCTTTCTCAAGAAATTTATGATTTACAATGCACTTTTACTCCCTTTGGATTAGTATACTTCCAAATCCATCAAGCCTGAAAGGCCAAATTTAATGCATTACTTCCAGACCTAGTGTATTCAGCATTTAAGTGGGATAAAGGAATAAAACAAAAGGAAATATCATCAGTGACATTGTACAAGCAGTTGACCCATAACCTGGCCAGGGGATGAGTGATACTGCCCTTCATCAAGATATTGAGTAATATCATGGTCATTGCCCTGATTCAGGAAAAAATTAACATCAACAGCAAAAATGTGTCATTTTAGGACAATGAAGGGTAACACAGGTGTTAAAATTTCAACAGAATATGAAAGTAAAAAAAACCCCAAAACCTAATCACCATATTCATCCTGCATTCTGGATTCCAGAGAGAGAAATAATTACTCTGTGTATCTGATTGTGGTGCCACCTCATCAGAGATCTTTTGGAAGTATAGATCTTTATATAGAAAACCCATTAAATCCCAGGGACAATGCAAAGGTCTTTGACACCTCTACCTATTTTACTATAAGCCGTGTCATTAAGGACTCAGTACACACACTGATCTTTTAATTTTACCCTGAAATTACTTTCTTCTTACTAAATGTTCTAAACATGTGTTAGAAGAATGCTAATAATTTTGAACATGTTCATGTTGTGTTTTCTGACCCTATAAGACTTAAGTCCATTCTCTTCTCTATTTGGAAAGGCTTCTCAGACTTCATGAGAATCTTGGTTCCTCAGAGTACCCTCCAAGGACAGAAAAAGTCTTTGAGCTGAAGTGGGCAAAGGAGAATATGTGCTGCACCTCTTCAACCATTACCAAGATGTCTTTCAGCCATGAATATAGTGTGAACTCAAGTTTACTGTCTTATTAAGTACTATTCATATTTGCTGTACATTTAGAATTAATGTATGATGATGTAAGAGGTTTTATTTTTATCTGTTCTGAATTTACATAATTGGCAATGTAATAATATAGCAATGTAATAATTCAGTTTTGTAAAGTTAGAATTAAGACATGTGACTTTGGAATTAGAAATAAAGTTTTAATTGTTTTAGAATAGCTTATAAGAAACACCAGGTTTACTATTCTTTACCTTCCCATAAATAAATATGCTTACATCTAGATCTACAAACCCTTTTCTATATTTAGTGCTGTCATCTGAAGGAAATGCAAAACTGAAGATGAAAATTTGTGAACCTTATTGGTTGTATTAAATAAGCTCCTAAAAAAAAAAAAAAAGTATTTCACATTCTAGTTGTATCTGAATTAATTTTCCAAGATATTAACTATTGTAGACAGGTATTGATATAGCAAAATGTACACAGGTTTTGTATTTAACCTCAATAACCTTTACTGCTGATGTTCTTCTTTTTACAGTCATATCTAAGCAAAGTTCTCCTTAGATCTTTCCTTCAATTAGAGTGAAGAGAAGCAGAATATCACATTTATAGGAACTCGTTTTAAAGCCATAAGGTAATGTTTTGAAGTCTGGTAAGATATAGAGTAAAGCCCAGTCTTGCTAAGGACTTTTGTATTTGGCTTCAGAAGGAAAGAATTTAATACCAGAACTTTTACAGATGTTTAAGTGTGTCACAAATAAAGAGAAGAGAGAATAAAACCAGCATAACCCTTTAATAAACAAAAAAATCATGTTTGTGAAGGAAATGCAAAGGTTTATTTGTTAAATTCCTTTCAAGTGTTCATGTCTGGGCTTTGGAGAAGTGTCTACAAAAATAAGCTTTTGATCCATAAATGGTTATGTAAAATTCATGTCCCTGTTTTTTTGGTTTTTTTTCCAAAAAGCACAAAAAATTTATAAGATGGCATAAAATTGAAATGCCCCTTTGTTTTGCAATAGGATAAAATTTCTGATTTCTAAATTTTTTTTTTTATTTAGAAGAAAATAATTAGATAATCACAGATCTAAGTCAACATCAGAAGAAACCCTTTCAATTTGACCAAGTTTAGATTTGAGGTTTTACATTCAAATATGAAAATTGAAAAATAAAGGCAATGGTCCAAGATTTTGAAGAAGAAAAAAGTTTTAAAATAATGTAAAAAAACTTTAGATTTTCTACATATCTATAGCAAAGCAATTGATTTTTAATGTTCAGAAGAACTACATGTAGTTAAGATATAGTGCATCAAGAAAATAAATAATTTGAGGTTAGGAGAACATCCAGATAATTTAGTGACTATTCAAATTTACAAACTTCTATTACATGGACCCGTGATGTTTTTTTGAAGGCAAGTGTAAGCTCTTTCCTTTTAGGAGTTTCATGCACACTGAATACTGCACAGCATCGTTTTTCCTACTTACCTATTGTAGACCCCTGAAATGCAGCCCACTTAATCTCTCCAAAACTAAAACTATACTGATAGATTAAATTGTACCAAGAAACATTTCCAAGCACTGAGAAGCTCCATCATTCATACTGTTAAATTTTTAATCTTGATATGGAAAAATTCGACCTGTCCCAAATATCTCCTGAGCATAGCTCAGAAGACAACAAGAAAATGCAATATTTCTGGTTAGTATTTTACAGTCCTTAAGTCCCTTAAGAGAATGAGATTTTTTTCTTAGTATTGATGGAAGTATTTTGATGCAGCTTGGGCTCAGGACTAGAGAATCATCTCTCCATATTTAATATGCTGATATAGAGAGATCTTCCAAGATTTAACATCAATAGTTCAACTGCAAAAGGGATGTAGTAAAAAACAACTGATGTAAAACTTGCAGTCTGTTCTACATTGATGGAAAAATGTCCAAAATATTTAACAAAATAAACACATGGGATGGTACAGAGTGAGATAATGAAATTACATAGCAAATGGAATCACAGTGTAGAAATGCCAGTTTTTCTAGTTCTAAGCAAATAGTCAGGAATGTCTTTTTAGAGAAACAGACTTTACATGGAATAAATTATGAGCAGGCTCAATATGAAACAAAATATTTTCCCTGTGCTCCAAATTTTATTATGAATCTATTTATAAACCTTGTTTTTACAGTCAGTCTCAAGATTTTGAGTGGATCTGGGTAGTTTTCAAGGGTTCGTGTACAATAAGAATTTTCGAACAGACAGAAATTCCACAGGCGTGTTTTTAAAAAGCAAAGAACTCAAAACTGGCATTTAGGATCCAACAGAAGCTGAAAAATATGCTACATAGAAAGAAATTCCTCCCAAAAAAAAGATGATTATCAGTTAAAAGCATTGAAAATGTTAAAATCAATTAAGGTTTCCAATCAGTGCCTTAAGGGTCATTGGATGTCCATCAAAGAAACAAAGAAATATCATGGAAAATATGTAAACTATTAAATGACCTTTCCCTTTGTAGTCTCCCAGCTTGTGGCCATCATCAGTTTAGAGTATTTTTCACACAGGGCTAAAGTTTGGTTAGAACTGTATTAGCTGAGAGTGCTTCTGACAGGACAGTGAACTGCAGTCAGCTGCCAGATGTAGATCTTCTGGTTTTCTACAGGCTGTTGATGACTTCTCTGACAGAAATCCATGGCCATCAGCTAGAGTTCACAGCTTTTAGAAAGCTGTAGATGGTTCCAGATGTTACATATATTTTTATTATCTTTATTTATTTTTGTTCTTTTTAAGGTGGGTTTTTTAAAAAAATGTCTGGGTGAATATGTATGTTTATTTGTGCCTGCCCATAAAAAAAGATTCAAAAAAATATCTTGCTATTCTTGCAAAAATTGGGTTGAATTTCCCTTTTTTTTTTTCTTTCTGCATCCTAGACTATCAACATCAACTTAAAGAAGAAGCTTCCTACAATCATTCTATATAAAATTCTACCTTACAAAGAATATTTTCATATTAGAGCACTTAATAGAATATATGACATCACAAACTGATGATCTAAAATTTTTGTTGCTGAAGACACTAAGCTTAATGCAAATGAGAATAAAATCTTGACTTTTATTCTGAGTAGAAATAATAGAATGAAACTTTTGATCACTATAAATTTTAATTAAGCAAGTGAAAGCAAAGCAAAAGTGTCTTCCTGGAATCTGTCTATACTTTAAAATTTTTCAGGACAGTTTACTGTGCTTGGACTCGATGACCTGAAAGGTCATTTTCCAACCCAAATGAATCAATTATTCTACACCTGCCTCTTTGATTGCGAATTCAAATTATTACCATATTGAATGCAATACTGCTATGACACCTCATTACAAAATCAGGCCAAACCCTGATTCTGGATCTTTGTGAAATTTATCCTCTCAGATGTAATGATCTGGAAAAGAGAAAAATAGCAAGGTATAATGTCTGATTATCATAAAAATGTGATTTTGTTCTTTAACACCAAGCAGTTTGTATGTTGCTATCATCTCAATTCATCATCATTAATCACTCTAGGCAATTCATAATGTGTTACATAAATAAAATCCATTAATGACTTGGACATAGATTCTTAAAAGCACTTAGACAAGTTAAATCTTCTGGATTGTAGAGGGGAATTGCTATCCCTTTTTATAGTCTTATATAAATAACTGCAAAGTTTGAATACCTACCCAAATTTAATTTGCTTTTACTTCCAAACCACACGTTCCATTAACTCAACTACACCTGTGCATATGTAACTACACCAGTGGCTTGCATCTACACTATCAAATTAAATATGTACTGTGATGAACTTTGGATTATTCCATCCTTAGATAAACGAATGCATGGAGATACAATGTGTGAATCAAAACTGATGTAATCTCTGACTGAACCAGAATTACAGCAGTGAGATCAAAATATGCTTTCTGGGACGTTTTAGTGATAAACAAGAGTTCAGAATTATATTATCAGAAACTAAACAGAGGCCTTTCATTCTTGTGAAATGATACAATGGTACTTCCTCAACAGGAATGAAACAAATTGATGTTCAAATGCAGCAAAGTGGTTGTACATGAATGCATGCTCTGTGCTAGCTAATCAGAATTTTTGACCTTGATATTCTCTCTCTAATGCAGAAAATAATGAATCTGTCATATGAACTTGAGTAGAGAGGTTAAATCTCAAGCTTATTCCATATGTTTGTTGCATATTCCAGAGGGAGTTGAGATAAGTAGCTTTTGCATATTACTGCCAGATTCCATTTCACCTAAGCCAGGTTTTGTTTGTGCTAAAATGAGAAAATCCACATCTCTTTGCCCTGGTTGTCTCTAATTTTATCTGAATCTATTTCATTCTCATCATCCGTCTTCCATCAGTGCTCCCAAAGGCCAGAGCATATCAACACCATGAGAGCAGTGTCTTGCAAGGTCTACAATTATCCAATGACTTGGCATGGCAGGCTAATAGCATTAAATTGCAGCTATATCCTTTCAACTGGATTCCCCAGCTCCAAATAATCAACATCACAAAGGGTCAGGTTCTCAGTATTAATTCACACTGGGCAGTCAGAATGAGTCCTGTATCATTCTCACAGCACAGTATTTAGCATAACTCAGTGTTTGAAAACCATCCTATTTTAAAATCAGTTACTTTGATACTTGGGCTCCTCACAAAAAAATACACTTCTTTCAGCCTTAAATTTTAAGCTAATTATGATTATGACTTGCCTAGGCTATAAAATGGCCATTAGACAAAGGCTGCATACCCAGAGATAAGTTTGCCAGCTAACCTTAAAGGAATGAAAAGCAGAAACAAGATTCATACAGCACCTGAGAAACTGTTTCCAGCTATTACACATATAGCTCTAATTGATAT
Organism: Cettia cetti; assembly: GCA_013401135.1. Lineage (NCBI taxonomy): Eukaryota > Metazoa > Chordata > Aves > Passeriformes > Sylviidae > Cettia > Cettia cetti. The sequence goes on from VZUI01093830.1 coordinate 77,083, forward strand.
TTTAATCTCTAAAATAGTTTTTAGTGTCTGCTATTGTTAACCTTTCAAAATGTCCAATTACTCCATGAAAGGACATAGTTAAAGAAACAGAAAAAATGTTCCACTTATTGCAAGTGAATAACTTAGAGATTTTCAATACAAAATAGATTCACAATGAATTTGAAAATTTCCTTAGAATACTCCAGTAACTTTGATATCCAACCTATTTTCAAGAAAATGTGAAGCTAATACATGGTAAATTGGATTTCTTTAGTAGTCCTAAGCCATCTGCTTCACAAAATCATTCAGAACAACCTTTAAGTATATGGGCTTGGTATTTTAAAAGTTCTGAATAAATTAGGAGTAAATATAAAAAATTATACAAATGAGTAGGCATCCATGAGCAAACTGTTAAACAGAAAGTTTCAATTCATGTAGGCAGACCCCAATGTACTAGAAATTTTGCAGCATGCTTGTGATTTTTAAATTAAAATTTTAAGAAATAAATATACTCTAGAACTAAGGTGATTGGGGTAGTAATATAAAATTAAACACCTGAAACACTGCCACACATGCAAAAAGATTTTATAATTTTCTCATAGAGAGCACCCAGTGGTGCAGTAGAAGTTTTGGACATTAATTTGGGGGTACTTAGAATCATTTACTGAGTGTCAGTCATCAGTAAAAAGTTTAATGTTGACATTTAAGTGTTCATCAGAGTACTGAGAAGAATGAACATAACTTATGCCTTCAAATATATAAGACGCCTTGAGGAAATATTGTGTTTAAATCATTTCAGAAAAAAATAGCTCTTTTCTTCCCCTAGACAACCTAAATTACTAAAAAGCACTACAATAGAACTGGAAGATTTGTTTAACTGCTCAGATATTTGACCTTACAGATGTATTTCCTAAACTGCCTACGTAGCTGTGCACAAAGCAAACCCATTCTGCATCAACAGCACCAAGCAGAAAGCACAGGACAGTAGCAGCATCATTTCTCTCACAGCCAGACGTGCAGAAAATGATAATGAGAGTTTTGCTTCTCTTTAGCAAGGTGAGGTTATATCACTGCTATAGGATGTGGGCACTCAGCTTGCCTTGGTCCTTACCTGCCTCCAATAGGTGAATGTGCTTTTCTATTACAATGAGGGTGTTCTGCAGGTTTATGGGTTTAGTTTTCTGAGTGCACAAGCTGGATACCTCCAGTTGGTGATTAACCACTGTATTAAGAAGAAATAAAAAAGGACAGAGAGGGCAAGGAGATGAGCCTAAAACTGGGACTGGAAGAAACAGAGATCGTGCTTCTACATTTTCTTTATCTTCTTTGGGAGAGAACCACCTTGATTTGGTGTTTATGTGACTATTTTCTTGTTTGTATATTTTAAATCCAGAATAAATAAGAAATCACTAAAACATAGGCGAGAACAATGTATTGAGTATATATATAGAGCAAGTAAAGGTCCCAGTGGGATGAGAAATAAAGCAGTAGTACAAATCACTTGACATCATTTTTTAGCAAGACCTTAGGTTTTTTTGAGGCTAGGAAGGTCTAAAACAGCAAAGTTTAAAACAGAGCTGATTCATTATGACAAAAGATAGCTTCACATGAAACACACATACATCTTCTAGAAAAATAATGTCTTAATGGCAGTTGTTGCAGTTGAATGGTATTGTGACATTAAATAATAGACAATTGAATTAAAATATTTGTTATTCCCCTTCAGCAACTACTTGGCTACCTGGAAAACCTCTCTAAGTGATTCTCTCATTAATCTTACTGTGAAAAGGGAGAAAAGGAAAATAAAAAAGCCCCACACACCTGCATTTTGGAATTGAGCTGTCTGAAAAAATGAAGGGAAGAGCAAACAGCAGCTACAAAGAAGGAGAACTTCTCTTCAATTATGTAATAAATTCAAAGAAAATGACAAGAGGATGAGAGGCTGCACAACTCAGGAGGAAGAGATAAAACAAGAAAAGCAAGAAATATAGACATTATGTGACCATCTAGGTAGAGGTATGTTAACACCTTGGGAGGAGGAAGGAAGCATTAAGAATCATTCCACCCACTAGCATTTATTTCTCAAATTGCAGGTTTGGTGTTTAAGGAATTTAAAACATCCATTAGCCCTTCACAAGAAGAATAGATAATGAATTACAACTGCCAGGAAAGCAGTGAAAGGAAACCAATATTTTTAGTCTTAGTTTAAGGATTTATGCTATAGTTCAGATCATAGAGTGTCTTACATTGGATGAGTTAAAGATGTATATTTTTGGATCTTCTTATTTAGGCTGATTAATATTGCCTCAATAGTGCTATTAGAAATTGTCATTTATGTTTTTAGAATCAGACCCAATAAAAACTAAATAAAACTCTTAATTCAAGGGGTGGCGCAGAAACCTTTTTAATTTAACATAGCAGTGTTGGAAATCATACATAAATTTCACTATTAAAGTAATTTTTAATTTTTTTTTCTGTAAAAGAAAAAAGTCTCTAATGGCTTACTGTAATGAAAAATAGACACAAAAATAAATACTTGACCAAATTCTTCTGTCTTTCACACTGACCCCACACATCTGATTCTAGTGGGGGTTCTGCTGTGAGAGACAGAATTTAATGCATTACATTAATGAATGATAGAAATTTCCTTCCCTTCTCCCTCTCATTCTGCTTTTGTATTACTAGGTTTTTAGTTGCAGCTTTCCCATTATTTTTTTTTGGTCTTTGAAAAAGCCAATAGAGTTTGCTGAGAAAGCAAACTCTGCAACCCCACTTCACTCTTCACAAAGAACATAGATTTGTAACATCTCAGCAAATAAAAATTCAGTACTTGGCTCAAGCTATAGAGCTTTTGTGTTTTTTTCTAGTTCTTAATGTGCTGAGTTTGCTGCCTTGAGTGGTGGCTGTCAAGCACATGGGGATTCAACATTGTAAATCACACCCAGAGAGAAAAGCAAGGGCTACTAGCTGGTGGATTGCATGAACAGAACTGTTTAGCTGCCCTAAACTCTTCAAAAGAGATTTTAAATTCAACCCCAGTTATGTGTTATCCCAGTAGAGACGAGTGAATTTCACCCTCAGGGAGTGTATACTAGCTCATATAGTAGTCTTATTGTGGAAACTTCACTTCAGACTCAATTTACAGTATTCCCCTTCTCTCTCCTTGTCTCCCCTTCCTATCCTCAGGCCAACAAAAGGAAATCTGGTTTATATTTCTCAGCACAAGATTTGTTTTCACCTCTGACACACACGGAACAACCCCTCCATGCAAAGGCCTGTTACCAGCAGTGCCACACTTCTCGCCTCGCGGGCTAATCCCTCATGGTCTGCAGAGCCTTCTGCCCTGCTCACAGCCAAATCAGCCACACCTCTCCTGATAAAGGCTTATCAGAGGTTTCATTCAAGCTAATGAAAAAAATGCACAGGATCGTAATTCTGGATTTAAATGGAATCTTATCTTCCCAAAATTGTAAGGCAGGCTTCCTTAAAGTGGATGATTTCTGTTACTCATCTCTGTATAACCGTGTCAGAAATCAAAGAATAACTTTCTGTAAATGCTATGCTTCAGAATCAAATTTGCTTCAGCAGTAAAACTTTAAAAATGTAACAGCTGAGTTAAATATAAGCAAATGAAAATTACCAGTTAATTAAGCTTCTTGGACTAATCAGTGAAAGGATATTAAAGGAAACTAGAAGTTGTGATAAACCCTATGCAACTTAATTTTGAAAGGTGCCTGAGCCTGCAGAGGTGTGTTAATTTAAAAGTCATGCAGATGACTTGATCCATGTTGGATCTTAATGGAATTTACCTTAAACTCCATAATGAAAGTGGTGCTCCACAGGCTTTTGTTATGTGTTTGAAAAGCAAACACATGCATAAACCTCCATATGATTCTGTAGAATCACAAACCTGTGAGTTAAAAAGACATTCATGTCACTAACAATTCAAGATAGACCCTATTTTTTTGTGTATTATAAAACCATGCTTATCTTTACTTTAGCACAGAACCAGCTTTCAGATAGCTTCAGTCTAGTCATTGCAAATTTTGCTCATTTTAGGTTGCCTTTTCAGGCATTGGGAGGCTCAAGTCCCATAAACCTTTATGCTCATGCGTAGCATTCTGCAAATGGGTTTGTAAATGGCCTCTCTGAAACCATTCCTATTTTTAAAACTGTGCATAGTAATGCCATTGGATTAAATATCATTGTTCTAAACACTATACAGGCAACTCCTCCTCAAGGGTACACAAGCCAAATAGACTAAACAGACAGTCTTGGAGGGGAATCAGAGGCATAACAACCTGTATTTAGCTTATAACATCGCTATACTTCCACGTATGAAAGCTTGACTTGTTTTTCTTTAGAATTTTTAAACATTGGTCTAAAGCAGTCTGACTACTGTCAGAAAACTCTGTTTGAAAATAGTATCATGAGATTTTTCCAAGTTGCTAAAGCAGCACCCTGGCACAGCTGGGAATAAGGCTGAATTTTCTGGAGCTCTATTTTATTAGTGTGCTCCCAACTTTGAATAATTACTGTTCTGGTGATAAGCACTGAAATATTAAGCAAATACATTCCTGTAGGAGCAAAGCTTTTTTATAATCTGAGAAGTCCACTGTTATTGATATTAATCTTTCCACAGTGTCTCCAACTCCACAGCATCTTTCAGTTACATCAGACTTAGATTTCCATCTCTCAGATGCTGACTATGCATAAAAATGAGTCATCTTTTCCTGCATATGCTGGGTTAGCTCTGGCTAACAAACTCCCAAGCAGTTTCTCACTCACTTTCTCCCTCAGCAGGAGCAGGCAGAAAATGGGAAGAACATGGAAGAGAAAAACCATTAATTGAGATAAAGATAAGGAGGTCACTTACCAGTTACTGTCAAGGCAAAAGAGATTGATTTGGGGAAATTAACTTTATTTACAATTAAAATATATAGGTAATAAAAAGACAAACATCAAACCAGTATCTTTCCTTCCCCTTTTTCTAGTCTCAATTTCACTCCATTCTCTCAGCCGCTCTGAGAAGCACGGGGTAATGAGAAACAGGGGTTATGGTCAGTACATAAAGTTTTCTTTCACCTGTTCTTCTGCTTATCCATGGGCTCCAGTCCTTCAGGAACTATCCAACTGTGTTTCTGTGTAGAGTCCTACATGGACCATGATGGACCCCTCCACTGATGCCATGGGGCACCACCTCCTCTGATCATGGTGTTCCCTCTGTTTCTTATTCTTTTTGTTTCTTCTGCCTGTGTGGATTTTTTTTTTTTTTTTTTTTACTTTATTTCTCTTCTTTTTTTTTTAACTTTTCTTTAATATGTTTTCCCTGTTTGACCAAGGGGCTCAGCTGGGTCTATTGGAGCTGACTGGGATCAACTGACTCTGGTGCAGGGCAACCCCATCTTCTCTTCACAGAGACTGCAGGCCTGCAACCCTGTTGAAATTAACTTTGGGATGTGTTAGATTTACTGCAGATTAATGGAACAGTACAAATAAATACATTCTTCGAGCTAGTTTACCCCTTTGTACACTGCAGAGTCAGAAAGTTACGCTGAGATCAAAAGATAGGTTGGCCGGTCATTTGATAACCACCTTTTCATTCTACTTTTCTTTTATAAAAGCATTCAGAAGACCCCTTCCAACACCTCCTCTCAAAAAAAAAAAAAAAAAAAAAAAAAAGCTGAAAAAAATAACCTCAACCAACCAAATAAAAAATTCATGAAACAAAAATTAATCTCTAATGAGTGCAAATGTTGGGGATTTTCACCTGTCTAAACACCCATCTACATATCAACAGCTGAAAACTTGGAAATGTTTTCAACAACTAAAACTTGCTATTGTACATCAGATAAGATTGACTAGATGTAATGAATAAATTATTCAGAAAGCTAAGATGGAAATGACAAAGATCATTCAACGACTGAATATGATGTAATTTTCTTTCAACTCTATTTAAAAGTTTTAACAATGCAGTGTTAAAATGAGAGCAATTTCATCTTACATGTGTTGAACTTTTTGAGATAATGAATTCAATAAATAGAAATCACAATACTGAACTGTTGACATATGATCAGGTCATAAATTTGATGCAGCTGAAAATACATCATGACAAAGCTGAAAACTGATAAAAAGCTTCATTTAATTGTATACATCAGCTCACAAATACTCTAATTTATGTTTCACTTCAGTAAGCCCTGACCTGATTTCATACTTCATGTAGAGAAATAAGTTGATTTTTTTAGAAAAAATCCAACATTTTCAAAAGATTGCATCAAAACCAGATAGGAAATATTTGTTTGAAAGACACTGTGTCTTGATTCAGTGACTATGTGTGTCTTCCGATACAGGTATTAGGAAAGGAGATGATGTGCTTTCTTCAAAACCTAGCTCTTTTCTTTTTTTGTTTTAAATTTTATTTAGTGGTGGAATTTATGTTATCCTAGATAAAGCAGTGGAATAGATATTTGCCTTTTACAGGTAGGCTTGAATAGATCACAAAAACTTCCAAGCACTGAATTTGCTAGGCTAGGGTCTAAATTAGAATTATGTAAGTTTTATATTTAAATCTATCAAAAATAAAGAAGCACTGAAATGAAATGCACTGTACTGCAAACACTATTTTAAACACAAGTCTGTCTGAATAATATTGTTCATGTCAAGCAAGCAGAATTATGCCTATAAGACAAATAAGTATGATTTATAACCAGTTCCCCAAAACATTAATTAAAATACAACTCTATTTCATGTTTTTCATTTAAAAAAATTCTAAAAAGAGAACTTCCACATTTGTTCATTGAATCCAGCAACTAGACCCAGAAATACCATAATGTCCTCAAATGCATTATATGTAGTTATTGCTGCTATTTTACATTACACAGTTGTCAAGGATTGAGGGGATTTGGGGGGAAGAAAAGAGCAGAGATGAATGTTTGAGAAGAAGCAAGTGTCCAGGACTGTTTTTTCCCATGTCAGTGACCTCTTAGCTGTTCTTCTGACATCACAAATCCCATAGTCCTTACTGCAGAGTACTCCACCCAGAATGGGGCCCTGCAGAATATCCCTATCCAGAACAACCCTTAAACATCAGGATATTTTACATGGATTTGGTCAGGAGGGCATCAGCCCCTTGTCTCAGCGCTGGATAAGGACACTAAACACCAAGCTATTATGGAGTAAAGTGGTGGGTAGATAACATGTTTTAAAATAAACATCCTGACCTGCACTTTCAAAATTTAATTGCAATCCTCTTTCCTTGGGAAAAGTTTCCAAACTCCCTGTTTCCATATCCTGTTAGGCTGCATGACCAAGGGAGAAGGAATCAAGAATCAAGACACATAACCTTGATGCTGTAGGCACATTTGATGTTTCTCTTTTCATGAATGGTCATAAAACACAGCTCTGCAAGGGTGGCACAGCAAAGTGGAAGGGACACCTCTGTGAATTTGAGATTCTGCTGCTGCAACTCACTGTGAAGGTTGTTTGGCCCAAATCCACGAGGGTATTGGTTTGATTCCCATTAGAAAACAACTGTTTTAAATGATGATAAAATGATTGGATCCTCCTGCAGGTTTGGGACCCCACTTCTTCTATAAGGGTTTCAGCCTACTAAGCATTGATTTATGACGGCTGAAATTTTGTTGGATTTTAGACCTAATACCCTTCTAATAGGATTACATTTTGTCCATACATATTAAACTATATTGCTTTCCATTGAAGCATAAATTATGTAGTAAATATCACTTTTATTTGGGGACCACAGAAATGTGCTAAATGCTGTCATCCCACTGAGTATTTTCAGTAGGTTTCTAACTTTTTTTACACAAGAGATGGCATCCTCAATAACTGCTACTATTTTTAGAGATTAGAATACCTGTTTCTCTATGTAGGCTCAAACTTTAACTGTTTTCATTCTTCAGCATTTACAGAGAATGTCTTCTGGAGTCAGGGGGAAAGTAGGGCTAATTCTCCAACAGAGGGAAAGAACTGGCAAATAACCACAGCCATGTCAGCAGATTCAAGTCCTAACTTTCCAGGCTGCTACAACAACTAAAAACAACATATCCATTTCACCCATGCTCTATCCTGAAGGTTCAGGAGGTGAGAGGCAAATCTTGCTATGTATAAACAGTCATCTACAGTATATTTGACAAAGAAATTTTATTGTCTTAACATGGCTTGGTTTCTACCACCCACAGTGTAGAAATACAACAGTGAAGCTTGTAAACCAGCTTCCATCCTGTTCTAATGATAGTTTAACAACCAGAAGAACTATAATGTTTAAATATAGAATTATTTCTGTTTACACGTTTAACTATCCCTGGTGTTATGGGGACTTTGGCAGTTTACATAATATCCTCGGAACAATAGATATGTGCAGCCTGCACTGGGTGAAATGATACAGCCATCCTTAAAGGATTAAAAATTGTAGCATTTTTGTTGATTTTTAAAATGACAGCTAATTCTGTCTTTGATATGCAATGCCTGGCAGCCTCTTGATGCTGACAGCATCTAGATTCAGTTCAGGAGCTCCAGCTTAAATTTGACACTCCATCCAGACTTAGAGGCACCAGGCACTATGGTGATGTCTCTGCTGGTAAATAAAACAGGGTACAATGCCTGCAGAGCAGTGGGTATTTAAATAAGAAATGCTAAGGTGAATCATGCATCTGAAATGCTCCCTTTGCCTCTCCTGGATTTAAGTTCTAAATATAAATGCTCCCATGTGATACCAGGAATAAGAAAGGGGATTCCCTCCGGCCTTTTGCTACCTCCTGGCCAAAATTGGTTACTTCCTTTAAATGTGACTGGCTAATAACATGTTTGGCTATTACTCAGAAATTTTCCCTTCTTTTTTTCTTTGCATTGCATATAAAATATACTCACAGTTAGACTAAGACTTAAATTTACTGATTTTCTCCAAGATTCAAAGCACAATTCGGGATTTAGTTTGATTTCTTCGAGCAACAAAATTTGAACAAAGACTAATTTTTTTCAAGGAAAATTGTGCTCTTCATGCCTTGGAAAGGCTGACCTGAAACAGAGACTGGACAGAGCTGGAGAATAAAGTAGGTATTTATTGAAAGGCCTCCAGCATCCACCTTAGGCAGGATAAGAGCCTCACCAGGGCTGCACCCAGGGTGGACTAAGAATGGTGAGAATACTAATGTAACAACAAAAAATACTTTTTTTTATCTCTAGAGAATTATATTGTACTGTATTTATTTATAGCACTGACTGGATGAATGACACATCTTTAATCATATTGTCTTCAGTTCACAGTAGGGTTTTTTGTTTTGATTATATTTTTGTTGTTTTTTTTCTTCCCAGATTTTATATTGATGCTGATCCTTCACAGATGAATTCAAAAGTACAACCAGACTATCCCATTGCTAAACTGTGATAGGAAAATAAAGGCTTTTATTGTTTTCTCACTTTTGACAAAACCTATATTGGATGAGTCAATTTCGTGATTTCCTTATAGATGTATGAACTGTGATGCTTGAAGTTTGGTCCAAGGTGATGTGAAGCACAGCCAAGTCTCACAGCCTAAAGGGGCAGAAGGTCAGCCTGAGACTCCATCCTGCTCAACAGAAACCTGAAGACTCCTGGCTGTCATTGAACTAAAGCTTTGACATCTTTTCTGACTCAACCCCCAGTAACCACAGCTGTAGTATGAAGTAAAGCCCTTTGAGAGCTGATTTTGCTCTCCTTAGTCACCTCTTCTAAACCCTAATGAGTTCTTTTTGGAACACCGGGGCACACCAGGTACAGGTTGAATGCCACTGTACTCAAATGAATCTTCAAGGTGAAAGGAAATCAAAACCAGTCTGGATTTAATGAATCTGCTTAAATTTTCAGTTATTAAAAAATCCCTGAAATACAGATGATACTGCCTGACTTCACTTTTCACAAAAACTGCTTCAGAGAGATTAAAAAGAAAAAAAAAAAGAAATCTCTTCTAAAATTATATGTACTTTCTTCAGATTTCTAAAGAAAAGTCAACGTGTTTTCATGATTTCCAAACCAAAGGTGACAAAATTTTCTTTAGAAATTAGTCAGATGGAGGTCTGTTCAGGCACTGTGCTGTTACTGTACACAGCATGGATAAAATGCATTTGGCCTATGTGTGCTCTTGGTTTATATCAGCACATTTATTCTCCAGCACTAAACACAGCTGTGAAGTAGTGAGTGAAGGAAGAAGGCTGTGTGGTAGTGAGAGCATTTCTCCATTTCCTAACCCAAAGCACATGTTTGCATTGAGCTCTGCTAACAGGCAACCACAGCTCCATTAGCCACTTCTTTTTTCCCTGTGCTTGTTAGGTTTCGTTAGGGATGTCTGAGAGATGCAGCCTACTAAAGAAGCAACAAAGGAAAAGGAAGGAAACAACAAAAAGTTTTCAAAAATTCAATACAAGAAAATGCAAGGATAGATTTCTGTCTCATGCCCCAGTAGAGCTCATTGCCACAGGTCAAAGGTGGAGACATTTAAAATTGTGATTTTGAAGGGTGGTGACAATTTTGTATCTCTGTGTTTATCACTCATACATCTGGTTTATATCTGGGCATGGTTATAATTTGTTAGCATCTTGAAGTATTTTTCTTTTCTTTATTATACTTTAGTACACTGTGTCTAGATGGATGTCCTGGCAGTTAATTGACATAACAGAAAGGATTGCAAATATTAACATAAGACAAAGCAATATATAAACTAATCCTAGGAATGTAAGGAAGTTGTCAAAGATTGTTAAAATACAGGGCGAATAAAATGATAAATAGACCATAGGACACATTTAATTTGGAGAATAACTTGATATAGAAATTATAGAATTATGCAAAAAATGGAGTTATATCTACAACTTCTTTCTTGTAAAGAATATTTATTCTATAGAGGCATCTACATGACCGCTGTTAAGCTCAAAGACGGCAAAGAGTGTATTGTTGTTAATTAAAGTTTATTTAGAGGGTACACTAAAGACTCATAAAGATAAATTTAGTACTTAAATCTATGAACATAACAAAAACTCAACAAAAACTCAGTGTTTTTACTCAGCAATGTGACCTAGTAATTAAGACATTGAAATTATTAAATTGGCAAAAACAGTCTGTCTTTGAACTTGAAGACATAAAGTCTCATTCTAAACTTTCTGCTAAAGACTTTCTGGGGTAGAATATCTCTTTGTCTAACCACCAGCATTAGAAACAACAGTACCTCTCAGCTCTTTAAATTTTACTATATGTCCAGTCCAAAAGCTCAGGAAACACTATATATATATATTTTTTTTTTTCCCTTATATGCACTTACTGTTCCTGTTTCTAAGATCATGCAGTGACAGTACTGTTTATGACCCTTCTATTTACCTTGAATCCAGTGAATATAAAAAACTAGATCTGGCAGAGAATTTATTATTGATAAACCAGATAATATTCTGACACATATTTCTGAAGTGATTCTAGGTGGTTTTAAAAGTAGGGAAAATATGTTCTAAAAATTGTATCACAAAGATGAAAGCAAGTAAACCAAGATTCTGTTACCTAGAATAAACTATTGTACAAGTAAATACACTTTGTTATACGTCATTCATATTTATTTATAACATGCAAATTGACCTATTGAATGCGGTAAACAAAATGATGTAATAAAAGTTTGTCCTCTTTTGGGGAAGAATTCAGTTATTATAATGAACTAATTTTTGAGTAAATATATCTTTCCATTAGACCATGCAAGTTATTAAAAGGTCATGCAGCTTGTCAGAAAAGACATATAATGGATGTTGCTTTAAAATCTAAAGTACTGTATCCATACAAAGGTTTAAAGTAGAAGTTGGAAATCCTTAGCTTTCTGGCAAGTAAGAAAATATAACCAAACCCACTGGCTCCTCATTAATCTGCCCTAAGCTCCACTTTCTCTCACAGTTAGAAACTTCAATATATTTTCAAATAATGCCCCCAGAAGAATTTATTGCTGTTTTGTCTATTCTCATTTCTAGACTGGTATATAACATACACAATCTTACAACACAGTAAATTCTGAAAAGAGTATGGAACTCTTGCCTCTTATCAGAAAGCTGTCTGCATGTTAGGTTTTTTCCCTTTCACTCACTGATACTGTATTGCCAGAAATTATGTCATGCTATTCATATCATATCTCACAATAACACTTTTCTAGAGTAAACCTTAATCTCCTAAATCCAGTGTACAGTGGCTGTCCAAACAGAATAGATCTCTCTCTCTCTCTCTCTTTTTTTTTTTAATAAAAGCCAGGTGATAAAGTAAGTGCTTCTGATAAATGAGAACCCTGCAGTATTGTGGATCTAATCCTCCCATAGAGAGAAATATTTGACCAAGCATAATGTGTTTCTTATGAGGAAGGTATCTTTCACAAAGGAAACAAAGCATGGAATTTCTGTTACATTCCTTGCATAAATATTCTTATAAATATAATGCATATGGAAATAATAATAGAAAAACCCAGCTACTTTCATCACTCTTTTTGGCCCAGGAAACAATAAATAGGTAGGAATCTTGGCCAATTTTTTCAAAGTTTTATGTTTGAAGGTAGCCCTATAAATTCTATCTATGTGAAAGCAATTTTCAGAGGTACTGAGAATTCACAGTTCTCACTGATTCCCACATGGATGCAGGTACTTATTTCTGGAGACACAACTTTGAATTTTTTTGGCATGTAATTCAGCTATATAAACTCAGGATTTCACCCAATAAAAACATGAATGAGATTTACCATTGATTCTCCTGATATTTACTGTCTCTATCTAGCTACTAGTATGGTCCCATCAGTGCAGGTTTTGAGCGCCACCCAAGATTTAAAAATTAAAACCCATAAATCTGTCTTTCTTATTTCCTGTCATTGCAGTCTAGAGAACGTGGTTTGATTCATTTGTTTGGCTTTTTTTTGTTTTTTTTTTTTAAGTTTGCTTGAATAAAACCTCAAGAAAAAAAGGAAAATATGCTCTTTCTGAAGAATAATTTAGAGATCCCCAAACAAGCTTGTTTTAAACAAGCTGGAGGCGGTTATGCACTCCTGAGAAGCAAATCTCATACTCTGAGTTGCATCCTGCTGTGGCCATGCTGTCTCACACATGAATTGGTTGCTTTACAGCTACCTTGGGCTAATCCTCCTCTCCAGTGTGGCCTGTAGAATAGACAAGCCATAAATTAAACAGGGGAATTTCACTGTTTTGTTCCAAAAGTGATGAGACCTGCAGCCGTGCTTTCTCAGGGGGTGAGCTGCACACACACATCTTCCCCTTCAGACTGCTCATGCCTGGGTGAGACCCTCTCAGCAGTGAGGCACATCCACTGCCTCCTGGCTGGCCAGCTTCACTTCCTGCTACACACCTTGCTAAATCATCTTTCAGTAATATTTCTCATGCTGGGATTAGGAATTTTCCAGAGAGCAGAAGGACGTAAACCCCAAAGGAGTCCTGTAGCTTGGCAGAATGCTCTGAGGGGAAGCAGCATCTCTTGCTACAACCTGTCTCTTCCATCGTCAGGGAGTTTTCTCATGTTCCTTTGGACATTTCCTCAGTCTCTTCTCACCTTCGTTCCTCCAGAGATTACAGTCTCTACTTTGGAAAAGTATAAACATTCACAGGTACCTTGTATCCAATTAATTTTATATGAAAATGATAATAAGTAATCAAATCAACAAATCAACTACTGGTTTGTATGTGTACATGAAAACCTCATGAGGCAGGTCCTAAATATACCCCTTGATCAACATGGTCAGAGAAAAAAATGCTGGTGGTGTGTTCAGGGAAGCAGGTTGCTAAGCAGAGCCTGCTGTTGTGCTTCAGACAAATACTGGCTTTCTTGGTTTATGAAATTTCATTTCTGAAAGTGGAGAAAAGCATTAGTCAAGTCTATATGGGGATAATTTCTGCACCAGCAGTGGAAGATGTGTGTTCTGCCAGAGGAGACAGTGTGCTAGCAGATGGACACTGCCTTCTTCAGGCATTCAGTAGCACTGACAGGAAGGACTCACAGTTTGTTACCAACTTCATCATGAGTCAGTTCTCCAGATAGGACTGGGAACTCCATGGAATACTGCTTTTCCCAAGTGCTGCTCGCTCCTTCCTTCCTTCCTTCCTTCCTTCCTTCCTTCCTTCCTTCCTTCCTTCCTTCCTTCCTTCCTTCCTTCCTTCCTT
>VZUI01093831.1:0-19859 GCA_013401135.1 Cettia cetti
GAAGTGCATATAAATGATATCTGTAGCCCTTCCCCTGCCCACTGAAGCAGTCACTCCATCCTGGAAGGCCACTGGATTGGTCTGGCTGGACCTGCCCTTGGTGCAGCTGTGCTGGCTGTCCCAAATCGCCTCCCTGTCCCATATGTGCCTGGGTACAGCTTCTGGCAGAATCTCTTCCAATGATTTTCTAAGCATGGAGGGAAGGCTGACAGATTGGTAGCTCCCAAGGTCCTCCACTCTACTCTTTTAAAAGATGAGAATGATGTTTTCTTTTTCCACTCACCTGGGACTTCACCTGATTGCCATCACTTTTCAAATATCACAGAGAGTGGCTTGCCAAGTACATCAGCCAACTCCCTCAGGACTCTGGGATGCCCCTCATCTGGTCCCTTAGTACATGCAGGTCCTTTTCCTTTCACCAGCAGAGAACACCATCTGGGCCCATGAGCCGAGTTTTCCCTAGCAGTATCATTTCCTTTCCCATGGAAGATCAGCAGAAGTATTAGGCAGAGAGTCAGACAAGCTTCTGCAGTCCCCACACATCATCCTGGACAGAGGACCCTGGCAGGCAGCAAATATCTCCAACTGATGTCAGGTCAACAGATGGTTTCTTCTGTCCCCTGCAGCAAAGAGTCACCCACTGCAATTAATCACTCTCCTCCTGGTGGTATTGCACATTTTAGGGTCAGGTGGACCATATCTTTTGTTTGAAGGGGCATGATGCTCCTGCTTGACTTTGAGGATAGTGAATCTGTTGTGTAGCTACCAGCCTTAAGGTGAGAAAAGAGGGTTCCTCATTGTGCCATAAGTCACCTGCTTCCATCTCTTCCATTCTCCAAAGGTTGCACTTACTTTCATATTAGGGGTGAACACTGCAGACTTCTCATCTGCAGGTGGGGTTGGTGGCTTTTCAAGCTGTTGAGTCTCAGAGAATGTCCTGTCTCTCTTTCCTCTTCCCTTATGTCATGCAGCCTGATCACTTTCCCTGGTAATTCCTCATCTTGGCAGCCAAGACATTACAGCTCCTACAACAAATTAAAATGAAACAACAGATTTTTAATGGAAGCATATTAAATGTCAAAGTAGCTGCTGAAGTACAAATGTCTCTTCAGGCTGAACATCCTACTGTGAAATCAAAGAACTCTTTCACTTGCCAAAAATATCTTTCCCATATTAGATACCTCCAACTTCTGCCACTGCTTGTTATCACTATTTTTCCATACAGGGATCCTCCTTCACAGCACATCTAAAGCATAGCTCAGTTTCTGTGTAAAGGTAGTTTATCATCACCTCCAACCCCTTTACACAAAGACAGCCTAGCCTTACAGCCATTGAGTCAGTGCACAGCTTACATACAAAATTGAAACAAAAAAACAAACAAACAGAAAAAAACCCACAACTAAAAAATGTAATGCAAGCTACAGAAAGTTTTTATATTAAATGTTTGACAAGTTACAAAGATTTTCAGAGAGATCTGCTGTGAAAATGACCCTTAAGTGTAAGCCGGCCCAGGGAACAGTGATGGTCAAGAAAAGTTCTCAGCATTTAGAGAAGGCTCTACTGCAGTCCCACAGGCAGCTTGAAGCAGCAGAGAAACACTTCTATGAAAACACTGTTTGAGACAACTCTTTTGAAACAACTGCAGGTACACAATATAAATATGATGTATATGATGCATAGCTAAGGGAACATGATTCAGATCCTTGCCAGCTAGGGTTTTCTCCAGGGTTGTAAGCAATGGCTCAGAAGGGAGGATGGGAAACAAATGTGAAGAATTGCTGCAGGTTTAGATGAATGGTTATTCAACAGAGGGAACTGTAGGTAAAGCATTGCCCAGCCTCAGATATCGTGATCACTCTAAGCTCTCTGTGAAGAGCTCCAACCTGCAGGCAATTGAATGCCAAAGGAAGAAAATATAGTGTCTTCGTATTTTTGTGGATCAGCTCTGGTAGGATAATATATTAGTGGATCAGTTTTTGCACTAATGGGAAAAATTATGCTGGGAGATCCAAATTATTTTCTCAAGAAACTCTTGATCTGTCGTGTAACTTCATTGTTAGGAGCACATTTTGCTTTCAAGAATGTAAAAAGGGGCTGCTCTGAGTGGAATGGCTTGTAAAAATCAGTGATGAAACAAACTAAAGGAGTATTTTGCCTTGTTATATTAATGGGGTTTACAGATACTGGGGTTATGGCCCTGGACAAATAAGCATTTCTCTCTGCACTCTTTTTCCCCACTTCTACTTGCAGCCTGCTTTCAGCTTTATACTGAAATTGGTGTTCACATTTGAAGCTCCTGAAGTCCCTCATGCTGATCTAGTGATGCCATACAGGGCATGTTGTTTTATGGCACATTCTCCTACCTCCATTTCACTCTTGTAGTATCCTTGCCATCCAGAGTTAGGCTGTTCCTGAGTTGCTTTCTTCACATACAGCCTGGCACACCCTATCCCACTGGTCAGCCCTTGTCTGCAAAGCCCTGACTAGCTTGTGAGAAAGTATGAGGAGCAAAGTATTGTGTTGTATTCAGATATAAAGCCAAATTTTTCAGCTGGCCTGGAGGTCTCCATGTAGGTGAGCTACAGCTGTGTGAAGAGTTTATTGCCTGTTCAGCAAACAACATTGTGGGCTGCTGTTTTGTTGGCTGGTTGGGAGGTTGGAGTTATATGGGTGATAAAAGTCTTTGAGTTGTGTCAGACATAAAGTGGGATGCTGGGCACAAAGGAGAACATGGCAGGCTGTGAAATCCAAGTTGTTGGATTGTGTTGTACTGTGCTGCTGACTGTGAGGTATTGAGACAGGGATTGAGTGAAAAGCAGATACATGGCTTTCTCTGACAAGATTCAGGCACTAGCTTTCTGTGTGGTGCAGGAAGGGCTGCTTCCTGGTCTGTTCCCTGTTCCTGGCTTGGCAAGAGGGTGGCCCAATATTCTATGGGAATAGCAATACATTTTGTGAAGCATGAAGATGGGAACTTGTGAGATAATTGCTGATGCAAGAAAACAGCTTTTTCCATTCCCGCTGATCTTCCAGGTGACTGCTTAAGTGCTGCTCATCAAGGCAAAGTCTGCATTATTAACCGTAGGGTTGCTGAGAGAGGTTGAAAATACACCCAGGCTCAATCAGGCTCTTCATCTGCAAACAGAGAACATCCTTTCACCCACCTGTATTGCCAGTAATTGATGTGATTTCCACAGAAAAAGCACTTAAATTCACCTATGAAATGTGATTTTTTCAGCCCTGACTTGACTTATCTTTCAAGGTAAATATTGTTTGAAGTAAAGACAAGTTTGATGTAGATGTCTCAGATCAAGACCAGTTTCTCAGTTCACTGTATCTTGATGGTATCTTCATGGAAATTGAGTGCTTGTTCATGGTAATTTCAGCTTGAAGAAGTATAAAACATTTTTCTCTTAGTCCTCTACAGCATCAGAATTTGTACTGCTCTCTGAAGCTTTTGAAATTTAAAATCATGAAGCAGATGGTATTTGCCAGTGGAAAGTTTTTGTTCTGAGAGTCTAGACTTCAGAGCTGAATAGTTAATGGGTTTTTGTTAGTTTGAGCTAGACAGCAGCAAATATTAAAAAAATCAGTGCTTTCTTGGCACATTCTTGTGTAGAAGACAATTGAAAGAATCTGAAGTAGCTGACCCCATCAGCACCTCTGGAGATGACTCTGTCCATCATCATGGGTAAAAACAGCAAGCAAATCACAGTCTTGAACACGCAGACAGATTCTAAAACCTCCCTGTTCCAGAGTGTTTAACCACACTCATGATAAACAACATTTTAATACTTCTACTCTGAGCTTTTCATGCTCCAGCTTGTGTGTCTTGCTTTTAATGTATTGATGAATTTGTCTCTACCTTCCCCATATCCCCCCATCAGGAAGTTAAAGGCAAGAGAAAGTGTAACTCCCCAAAGAATAAAACTGTCAAACTGGCAACAGCAGATGAGGAGGAGGCTCAGGTACCCAACAGCTTTTTCTCCTCAGTCTTCACTGGCAAGCTCTTCTCACAGCTCTGGAGTGGGTGGGGAACAAAGTCCTCCCACTTTGAAAAGTGGAGATCAGGTTTGAGAGAAGATCAGGTTTGAGAGTATTTCAGAAATTGGAACAGACATGAATTTACGGGACCTGATAGGACACATCCCAGAGTCCTGAGGGAATTGGCTGAGGTAGTTGTCAGGCCATTCTCTGTAATATTTGAAAAGCAATGGCAATCAGGTGAAGTCCCAGGTGAGTGGAAAACGAAACGTACCCATCTTTTAAGAGGATAGAAATGAGGACCCTGAGAAGTCCTCTGCTCTGTGCCTGACAAGAGCAGGGGTGTCTTGGGTGGCAATGCAAGATGTATCCTATTCCTGTTGGTTGAAACTGGTTGAAGAGGTGCTTTTCTTTATCTCATAACTCTGGTGGGGCAAGGCCAGGTGTCTTCTGTTCATGGGACAGTTAAAACCATGTGAGGCAGTGTTCTTCATCTCTTCCAGGACCCATCCTCCCTCCAGGGGATATCTGCTGTTCATGGGCCATCGAGGCTCACTGCAGGGCTGATAAAATTACATCATCCCACTGGGAGATGCTCCACCCAGGGGAGGAGCCAAGCATTCCCACCTGGATAAAAGCTGAGATTCAAAATACCAGGACAGCCTGCTTGCACTGGATTTTCCCAGAGGGAGACTGGACCCATCTCGCCACCACTGGACCCTTCTACAGGATGGATCTTCTACAGGATCATCTCTACTCCAACAGAACCACATCTGTCACCCCAGGAGGACTTAACTGGACTGCTACCAACACCTGACCAACAGGGTGTCTGACTCTATCAGTGTTTTCCTTTCTTTGTTCATTTGCTTTTTTTTTTTTTTTTTTTGTACTACTATGTTTTTAATATTCCTAATAAAAAACTAGGAATATTCCTACTATTCCTATTCCCCCATCTTTGCCTGAAAGGCCCTTATTTTCAAAATTATTATAATTTGGAGGGAGCAGGGTTTAATTCTCCATTCCAAGGGAAGTTCTGGCTTTTCCCTGGTAGACACCTGTCTTCCCAAACAAAGACAATGGGACAGATCTACCCAGAGGAGGTGCTATGGCACATGGAGGTGATTCAAGACAGCCAGCACAACTTCATCAAGGGCAAGCCTTGCCTGACCAGCCAAGTGGCCTTCTGTGATGGAGGGACCAGATCAGTGGGTGAGGAAGGGATAAAGATGACATTTATCTGTGTGCTGGTGTTAGTTCTAGTCAGGTCTGGACAAAAGACTCTAGACATGATGGTATCTCGTTTGGACTCAGTTGTTTATTATTTCTTATCTAAGTTACAGTCTCACAAGGTGTGAGCTCTGTCATACAAAGCAAGAAAATGGCTACTTCTAAATCATTTCAAGGATTTTTAAACAATAAGCAAAACCAATTTAAACCTGACACCAATTAAAAATAATCTAAATTATTTTTATTTATAACTCAATTAAAGATCACTCAATGTCCACAATGAGGGCTTTCACTACCCAACCAAAAAAGATGACCCAAACCTGAGAAGAAGGAGGAAGAAGGAAGTGAAGAGGAAGGACACAGGTAATGCCCAAATCCCTCCATGTTGTCTCTTCTATATATTATTATATTGTGTATCCTAAACCCCCAAACTTTAAGTATTTCACCCTGTGACATTACACACCTCTGTACAAACTACACACATAAGCACTCCCAGTGCTATCACTCACCTTTGGAAGCCATTCATTCCCATGGTCTCAAGTCAAAGGTAGCACCCTCCTGAGGGTCACTACTTGTCAGAGCAGAAAGCCTGGTATTTTCAGCATCCGGTGTTTCAACAATCTGGACTTCTGTAAAGCCTTGTAAAGTTACCCCACAACATCCTTCTCTCTAAATTGGGGAGAGGAATTCAATGGGTGGACTGTTCAGTCAACGAGGCTGCATGGCTGCATCCAGAGAGCAGTGGTCAACAGATTGAGGTCTGGCTGGAAATCAGTGATGAATGGTGTCCCTCAGGGTCTGTCTTGGGACTGATCCTGTTTAGTGTTTCCATCTATGATACAGACAAAAGGATCAAGCACTGTCAGCAAGTTTGCAGATGACACCAAGCTGAGTGGTGCAGTTGACACACATGAAGGACAGGATGCCATCAGGGGGACCTGGACAAGCTTGAGAAGTGGGGCCATGGGAATGTCATGAGTTTTGAAAAGACCAAATACAAGGTGTGGCATGTGGAGCTCCCTCTAATTGGGGCATCCTCTGGTATTAACAGAGGATGGAGAGGAACAGATCAGAGCAGCCCTGCCCAAAAGGACCTGGGGGTGCTGGGGATGAGAGGCTGGACCTGCCCCAGCCATGGGCACTGACAGCCCAGAGAGCCAAACATGTCCTGGGCTGCACCCAGAGCAGGGTGGGCAGCAGGGCCAGGGAGGGGATTCCGCCCCTCTGCTCTGCCCTGCTGAGAGCCCACCTGCAGGGCTGCATCCAGAGCTGGGCTCCCAGCACAGAAAGGACATGAACTGTTGGAGTTGTCCAGAGAAGACCACAAAGATGATCTGGAGCCACAGAGAGGCTGGGGCACCTCTCCTACAAGGAAAGACTAAGGGTTGGGGCTCAGCCTGGAGAAAAGAAGCTTTTGGGGTGACCTTGTTTGCAGCTTTTCAATACTTAAGGGGGCTTATAAGGAAGATTAACACAGACTTTTTTGGGAAGGATTTAAACAACAGGGTAAAAGGTAGAACTTTTAAAATAAAAGGGTAGATTTATACTCGACAAAAGGAAAACATTTTTTACAATGAGGTGGTAGAACACTGGAACAGTTTGCCAAGAGACCTTGTGGATGCCTCATCCCTGGCAACATTCAAGGTCAGGTTGGATGGGGCTCTAACCAATCTGATCTAGATGAAAATGTCTCTGCTTATTGCAGGGGAGTTGAACGAGATGACCTCCAAATGTCTCTTCCAACACAACGCTTTCTATTATTCTATGAAGTTGAATAAGCAACAGGTCTCCCATCAACCTTTTTCCAGGCTGACAGAAGGCTGGGGGCTCTGCTGAACTTAGCCCAATATATCCATCTCTTCCCCATATTATTTGGGATCCAAAACTGGACACAGCAATTCATAGCCACCCCACAAGGGCTGAATCATCAATAGGGAAAGGATAACTTCCCTGGATCTGCTCTCTTTGGCTTTATCAGTATAGCCAAGCATTTGTCTGGGCTTCTTTGCTGCAATACTGTTTCTGAGGTAACAGAATAACAGAATAACTTAGGTTGGACAAGATATCCAAGACCATCAAGTCCAAGCACTGATAAAATACCACTGTGCCCACTAAACCACAGCACGAAGTGTCACGTTTTTCTTTTTTTTTTTTTTTTTTTTTTTTTTTTCTGAATACTTCCAAGGATGGTGACTCCACCATTCACTGAGCAGCCTGTTCCAGTGCTTTACCACCCTGTCAATGCAAACACTTTTCCCAACATCCAACTTGAACCTTCCTTGGCACAATTCCTCTTGTCCTATTGCTAACTGCCTGGAAGAAGAGACAGATCACCATTTCACCACAACATTTCAGGCAGCTGTTCAAAGCAGGTCCCTCTTGAGCCTTTTTTCTCCAGCCTAAACAATCCCAGCTCCCTTAGCTGTTCCTTACAGGTTTCGTGCTCTGGAACCTTCACAGCTCCATTACCTCCTCTGGAGACCTCAATGTTTTCCTTTTACTGAGGGGCCCAGAGCAGAACACAGATCTGAGGTGCAGCCTCAGCAGTGCCCAGCACAGGGAACAATCCCTGCCCTGCTCCTGCTGCCCACACCATTGCTGCTCCAGGCCAGGTGCCAGTGGCCTTCTTGGCCACCTGGGCCCTGCTGGCTCATGTTCAGCCCCTGTCCCCAGCACCCCCAGGGCCTTTTCCTGTGGGCAGCTTTCCAGCCCCTCTGCCCCAGCCTGTGGCACTGCCTGGGCTTGTTGTGAGCCAAGGGCAGGAGCCAGCCCTGGGCCCTGCTGAACCTCACACCATTGGCCTCAGGCCATGATCCAGCCTGTGCAGATCCCTCCATGGAGCCTTCCTGCCCTGCAGCAGATCAACACTCCCACCCAGGCTGGTGTCACCAGCAAAATGACTTAGGGGGCTCTCCACCCCCTCATCCAGGTCACTGATGAAGAAATTAAACAGGGCTGGCCACAGTACTGAGCCCTGGGGAACACCACTGGCCACCAGCTGGGATGTAATTCCATGCAGCACCAGCCTCTGGGGCCAGCCACACAGCCAGGTTTTTACCCTGTGAACAGTGGGCCCATCTGAACCACAAGCAGAGACTTTCTCCAGGAGAATGTTGTGGGAAACAGTGTCAAAGGCTTTACTAAAGTTCAAGGAGAAGCCTCCACAGCATTTTCCTCACCCTCTGAGGTTGTCACCTGGTCATAGAAGGAATCAGGTTGGTTAAGCAAGATGCTTATTTCACAAACTCCTGCTGGCTGGCCCTGATCTCCTGGATTTCCTGTGCATTGGTGCTTAGTTCTCAGGCCAGTATGGGGTAGAAAAGTAATAATTTACTGCAGTTTTCCTGGAAAATTGTGGAGTATGAATCTTGAACTAGTCAAAGAAATTTTGCTTAACAACGCATTGGAATTTTATCTCTTTGATTCAGAAACTTTGGCTGGGATAGGAAGTGTGTGAAGCTGTAATTCAGTGTTTTCAACTTTTGCTTTTCCCCCACTGATTTTTCCCTGGAGGCGCAGGTAGACAATGTTGCTCTCTTAAAAATGTGCAAGAGGCCAGAGATCAAAATGCTGTACAAACTCTCCCTGTCTTGCAGCACAGTTACTCAAGAAATAATCACAACAGTCACAATTCAGTTCACTGAACTGAACTTTCTGTAGTTGGCAGCTGTATCTCCACGTGATAGGTGAGCTAGAGTCTGGTTTCCAGAAGATCTCTGTATAGCATAGAACTTGAAATCTAGCAAATTTCACCTTTCACAGAAATTACTTTTCAGAAATTAATCATATTCACAAATGGTGCTAAGATGCCAAAGGCTAAAGGGATCAGTGGGGAGGTCACTACCACACTGCCATGGCAGAACTGTCAGGCATTTTGGGGATCAGGGGCCCAATTTCTTATTTTAGTATGAGTAGGCAGAAAATCTGCACTGGGATTATGTTGAAGCAGTGTCCAATATAATTATGGCTTCCTAAAAAGTGAGTCTGGAGCAAGAAAGGGCCCTGTCTCAGGTCTGTCCTACAGAGGTCACTGCAAACCCACTTCTGAGAAAGCTGCAATGCTAGTTTGCAGTATTACCACATTGAATGCAGGCTGAAGTGTCTTTGTCTATCACCAGTGCTTACTTACATCTCACATGTTTGCACAGTGACAAATAAAAATGTCATCTATCCTTTCAGACAGATTCAGTGTAACTTTGAGAGCAAGACATTAGTAAGCATTGTGTTTTGACTTCTCTGAGCCAGGAAAAAGAAAAAATTAGGACTCCAGCTCATCCTGGTTTTTCACCTTTTTTAAAGATGGAGACTCAACTCTAAGCTAGAATAAATGTTGCATTCTTGAAATTCTGATTTTCTCCTACTTTAAGAAGGTTTTTGCAATTTCACAGATGTCTGTGACTTTGTGTCTGTGATTTTTGGTGAAATCTTTTTATTGTTTGTTAGTATTGAAGAGTGGTGAAATAGAGCTTTTCAAATTAGAAATAAAGCTAATGTACCTTTGAAAAACCAGTTTCAACACCTGGATTTAATCTCAGATTGCATTTAGGGAAAAGTTTATTCAGAAGCTAACCCTTATTAACAGCAATATGATTATATTAAATAATAGGTTTATTTTTTAAATTACTGTTCAAGTGTTTATCTGCAGAGTTGGAATGCAAGTGGTGAAAGAAGACATTGTGATTCTTTTCCCCTGACACTGTTTTAGGAACATGGTTTGCAAATCACTGAAATAAGCTTTAGGAAAAAAAAGTCCAAATCATGCTTCTGTCCACATCCTACATTACTATTTTTAAAGTCTATACTAAAGGAGAACATGCAGGCTCACAGCTGGATCAGGATCTCTTAGAGTTTCATTTATGCATTTATGAAGTTCCAGCTTTGGCTGTGGTGGGATTCTGCAGCCAGTGCTTGGAATGACTCTGTGTGTGTCCTGTGTTTTCCCATGGGATTACAACTTCTGTACCTGGGATGTAAAGACAAATGAGATGACGGAAAGCAGTGCCACATAAAGGGACCTGGTGGTCCTGGACTGTGGCAAGTCAAACACGAGTCAGCAGTGCCCTGGCAGCCAGGAGAGCCACCCATGTCCTGGGGGGCATCAGGGACAGCATCAGCCTGGCAAGGGAAGGATTGTCCTGCTCTGCTCTGCACTGGGGCAGCCTCACCTCAGTGCTGGGGGCAGCTCTGGGTGCCACCATGAAAGAGAGAGACAAAACTATTGGGGAATGTCCAAAGGAGGGCCATGAGGACAGTGAAGTGTCCAGAAGGGAAGCCTTAAGGAGCAGCTGAGGTCAGTTGTTCTGTTCAGCCTGGAGAAAAGGAGACTGAGGAGAGACCTCACTGCAGTCAACTGCCCCGTGATGGGGAGAGGAGGCAATGGTGTTAAACTGAAAGAGGGTAGATTTGCTTGGATGTAATGATGAAATATTGTACAATGAGGGTGTTGAGACACTGGGACAAGGTTGCTCAGATAACTCGTGGATGCTCCATCACTGAAAGTGTCTAAAGTCAGGTTTCACATTCTGAACTAGTGAAGGACATCCCTGCTATGGGTCATTATTATCTTTAAAGGTCCCTTCTAACCATAACCATTGTATGCTTTTCTATATTTCATTATCTACAGATAACCTATATTATCCATAAATAAATATAGATATTTATAGATATTTCTCTATAAATATAGATATTTAATATCTATCTTTATTATCCATAGATAATAAATACCACAGAGGGTTTTTTTTTTTAATTTGCTTTACAATATGCAAAAAACCCTGTATGCATAGTGAAATGCAGAATATTGAAAAAGTATACTTGAGTATAGACATTTTATAATGACAAAAGGTGACTCAGGAGTCAGCCAGGCTTGAATATATCCACTGAGTTTATGACTGTTATTTGAGCTATCAGCAACCTTTGTTGCCAAAACACAAAGAAGTATAGTAAGAAACAGATTATTCCAGGAGTGAAGCTATGTTATAATAGCTGCTCCGTCTTGAGCTGAATAATCACAAGAACCTAAAAAATCACCTAATGATCTTATTATGCCAGGTAACAGAAATGTTCATAGGACTTGTGATTATAACAGGCAATTAAAGACAGAAGTGGCTGTGTTTTTTCCACCCTGCTATTTATATTACTAATTAGTTCGTTTAGCCTGAAATTTAAACAAGATTCACCGTGGAACATTAATCATTGGCCAACATCCAAAAATATCATCCAGACCAGACTGGACAGTAAAATTCTATTCTATATAGACCCAAGGTGCTTGTGGTCTTTCAAAGTATAGGTTATGAGGAGCTTCAGAAATATCTGTGTAGAAAAATGTGATGCCAAGCTCTCAAGTACAAAAGACCCAGTGCTTCATTCTCATCTTTGGGAGCCCTTTTCTTACTCTCTCTTTCACAATATATCAGGGCCTGGAGGACAGTCCTGGCTGGGCAAATATATTTCATGGAAGGAGGCACCCAAAAGAGAAGCTGACTGAAGAGGCAGTCAGCAGTTTCCCCTCTCCCAGGCACTTTAACATCAAAGCTGAGAAGCTGAGAAGCACCTGGGAGCAGTATTAATGGTGCAGCAGTGAAAGTTAATTAGCATCTACTTTAGAGATTAGAGTTTTCATTTGTGCCAGTACACAAAGGCATATGCTCTGAAAAATCATTAGTTTGAGGAATGCCCTTCTGGCTACCCGTGCTCTCTAGCCAGACAGCATTTCTTTTTGTATTTTCACTCTTTCCTAGTGTACCTATCTAGTGAGATACCGAAAGCCATGCCTGCAGTCCAGCTAAACATTTGGAACATGTGTAATTTTAAGTATTTTTATCTTTTTCTGTTTAAATCCAAACCAATTCAAGTCTTTGAAATGTTTCCCTGTGATAGTAACACGCAGTGATGTGAAAATTCCAGAAACAAAAAAAGGATATGAGGAATGTAACAAAAATGTTCATAAGTATTGACATTCATTACTAGCATGCAGTATTGTTTTATTTTAATTGGGTGCAGGCTTTCATTAGGTATTGATTAGTTTTGCTTGTATTCTTGAGTTTATACATGCATATGTGTGTACATATATTCTCTCTAGAGATGTGGTATCTCTTGCAAAAAATAGATTATGCCAAAGTTCTTGGATGGCAACAAGAAAGAAAACAATGACAATGTTTTATAAAGATTGTTTGTATTTAATTTTCCTGTTTCTCTCTGGTCAGTTTTTTCCACAATTTATGTATCCCCATGCTATGCAACATTTTATGTTGTGAGAGTTGTCAGGAAAAAAAAAACAAACTATATTAGTACATGTGATACTTCAAATCTAACCCAGCAAAACCAAACAGTTTGAATTCAAGTGCACATGAAATAATTTACATGTGTTTCTCATAGTCAGGACTCAGTCTTCATTACAGGTGTGATCAGGAAGCTAGAGAAGGAAAGGAAGGAGATTTCATAAGTGTCACAGCATTCTCTGGAAACCTTGGAAGATTTTCTCCTACAGCTAAAGCCCACTGGATTTGTCTAATCCTTATATTTTAGAATTTCACTGACAGTGTGATTTTTTCAAGTCAAGTTATTTAAATCCACGAATGCCAGAGATTTTTGTGGAACTGCAAACCCCTTCAGTTACAGAGCACAGAAAATTACTAAGTAGCTTTGAATTAATAAATTTTAAAAGGGAGCTCCTTACAGAATAAATTAAAAATATAAAAAAGTAACATTTTGGGAGGATCAGAATATGTTTTTAGCAAGGAGAAGGAAATAGGTAGAAATGTACCTAAATCACTTATGCTGATGGATATGTATTGTCAGGCTCACAGAAGTTAGTGAAGTGCATAAGCATACCATAGAGAAAAATTCTGTGTACTAAAAGAAATAAGAAGTATAAGTGCAGCTTATTAAAAAATTTAGATGCACTTGTGGATTTTTGATCATTTCTGAGACACATCATATCCCCAGAAAGAGTGGAACATATGGCTTGGTGTTATTCTTTTCTGTTTGGGGCTCTAAACTAGAGCAAAGAAGTATAATAAGGAATTGGCAATATTTACAAGGGGTTATTTTGTGCAATGTAGACTCTTACAGCTTAGAGTAACAAACTCCAATGGAATTAAGTAAGGATTGTAGTAGTGTTATATATATCATCATTGCTGTTTTCATATCCATTTTACAAATGGATGAAAAGGGAGAAGTTGTTAGCATTGCTTTACTTAAATTCAGGGCAAGACTCAGCCATCCCTGTAGTTTTTACAGAGCTAATTAAATGTGAAGATACGTTGATAGAGTTACATGAACTAGGAAAAAGTTAGATTTCTATCAGAATGAATTCTGTATAAAATTGAACAAACAAACAAAAAAAGAGCAACATCAAATTATCCACATGCTGTTTTTAAATTGCACATCTTCTCATAATGGAAATGCACTAAAACAATGAAAAGAAGGGAGTGTGGGTAATTTTTTTTTAAGGTAGAGAGTAGAAAGTCAAGGTATCTTTTTCTTGGGCTGCATGGAGACAACATGTTGACATCTGTAATGGCTTTCTGTGGTAATACCATGCATGCAACACCACAGCTTCATCCGTATGCTTCCCCCAGATCCCTATCTTGATTGCATGTAACGTTTGGGAAGAGGCACACTGACTGCTGGAGATAGCCATTTTTGGGGTGAATTGTTCAATCTCTGTTTGATCATCCTTTTAGTCTGTTTTCCACCAGTCTTTTCTGAACTAAATTAGTTTCTTATGTAGAAGTCCAAAGCTATTATTATGAAGAAAGCTAATTACACATATAAGTCAATATTTATTACAGGGTATGAAGTAAAATTTAACATCAAAAATCAGTGTTGAGGTGAGTAGGCACAGAAACAAGAGAGGGAGAAAAATTCCAGTGGTATGTGCATACCACTGAAGTGATTAATAAAATGCTTACTCTCCCAAACAAGAAAAGTGAGTTTCAACATTGCACTTATCTGCTGTTCAATCTAAAATTGCTGGGGCCTACAAAAGAAATCATTATTAATATCAGAAGATCTTACTGTAGGACAAACAGTAGTTCCACTTTATCACAGCATTTTCTTCTAAGGTTTCTAAGTGGACTGTGGGAAATTTCCTCCTTTTTTTTTCATACTTTGTCCTCAATTAGCATCCTACCTATAATGCTATTTCTAGAAGTGTTACTCTTCAGTAGATATTAGGGAATGAATATCATGATAGCCTGAAGTCCTTTATGGTTTCTCAATGGAAATCAGACATGTTTGGTTTAGCATACCTTGATCCACATCAAACTCAAATTGACTTCAAATTTATTCAGGCATGAAGACAGAGGTCCCCAAGCAATTGTAGTCCCTCTTTTCTCTTCACCAATTTGCTGATGTACATGATATTCCCATGTTGTGACCTGAACCCCTAGGTATGAAATACCTAGAAAAAGTGCCAGTTAAGTACTAATATATCCTCCACTTCTGGTATTATGTCTTTTCACTGATTAATTTTTTATGAGAGTTGGAAAACTTATTCTACTTCTCAGTCTCAGTTCTAACTTCTTCAGGCACATTGTAGGAATGTAGAACTCCCTTGCAATTGATTTTCATCTAATAACTTTATTTTCTGGCCCTAAAGGTACATGGCATCATCACATACTGTTATAGATAGTGACTGCATTCTTCTGCAAAGGTTCTGCATGTATCTCTGTACTGTATAAAACTAGGCTACAGTTTAATTAAATTAATCCTGTTTACCAGTGCCAGCTTTGTCTGTATAAGAAAGTTGGGGAACCAAACTCAATTTCTTTGAGGAGGTTAGCAGAATGCATTTTTTTTTTTCATAATTATTACACAGACAGCTTTCTCTTCACCTGACAGCTTACATTTAAGACTGGAAACAGAACAGCTTTTATACTTCTCTCCAATTCACAGTTCAGGGTGAGTTGCTGCAAGGAGAGGAAATTATTTTTTGTAAGGGTATCTAGATGCTGTTAGGAACTTCAACGGTCTTAGCAACATGCTCTTCATAAGTCTTAGCTTCTTGCAGTGTGGAGAAGAAATACATTGCCTCATGTCTTGCAAAACAAGTAAAACTCACTATAGAGATAATATTTGTGAAATATGGATACAGAAAAAGGAAACTGAAGACAGAAAAAACCTCTGTGGCCTTGCTGAGTCACGATGGTATCAGACAGCCCTCCTTGATCTCCTATGAGGAGCAGGCAAATGCAACCTGTGACCTGTAACTGGAAAGATGAAGAAAAAAGATCAAACCCCAGAACTTATGCCCATAATACCCTATTTTTTCAACTAGAAAAAAAAGAGGGATCAGCTCTAAGATGCTGGAGACATGGATGATGGGAAACAGAGCCCCTTGCATAGTTCCTTCTTGCCAGGAGTCAGTCTAAGCTAAGATGAGAGAGGTGCAAGACTTGCTTTTACAGCTAAACCAGGAAAACATAATTCAATGATATTTTAATATACTGGTGTCAGTAGAAGTATTCAAGATAGAATTCAATGACTGTCTTTTTTTTATTTTTCTGTCATATCACCTTAACCAGCAAAAATATTGTTCTCATTTACACAGCAACTATAAAAACAGAATAGATATGAAATGGAAGATCTGAGGTAAAATTAAAGAATTCGACCAAAAGTGTGAGTTAGGAAGATTTTTTTTAATCTGTTGCCCCCCCCCCCCCAAAAAAAAAAACCAAAATCAAAACCAAACAAAACCAACCAACCAACCAACCAAACAAACAAACAAAAAAACCCAACAAAACAAAACAAACAAACAAACAAAAAAACCCAAAAAAACCCCACAAACAAAACCTACCAAAAAAAACCCAAACACCAAGAAAAGCCTCTAAGACAAACAAAAAAATGAACAACACCCCCCAAAACCCAAACAATTTGGATCTGTTTGCATCTGAGAAGGGAATGTTCAGACTTGGATTTGTTCAAATCAGTATGTCCAAGGCATTGAGACAAGCCCTCATAATTCTGTAAGTGTTCTCTAATACCTAACTCTAATATCATCATATCCCAGACACTCTTGAGATTCTCTTTATTTTCAAAGGAACCTTGCCCTCCCATTAAACTGACTGCCTCAATTTCAAAGGTGTTTGGGTCAAATACATTTTCAGTTTTGCTACAGAAATGCAAAATTAATTTGTCTTACAATCCTACTACTGAGAGGAATTTTTTCCCCTAAAAACTGAGTTCTGCTGCTACCAGTATACAGAAGAAAGAGATAAGAAAAACTAAAACCAGCTGTATCTTCGGGTTGTCACATTCCTTGTTCTCTATTTCCTCTGCTGCAATGGCTTTCCTCTGCACCCTGAAAAAAATAATCTGAGTTTCCATAAATTATGTTTCAACATCAAGAGAATAATTCCCTTTCTCAAAAAAGGCCTCCAAAAGTACCAGCAAACAAAATAAATAATCTCATCTTCATTCAATTTCTTTATCTCCATTAAATGAGGTATTTTCAGAATCTTTAGCCACTGACTGTCTCCTGTCAGGGCTCACTCATAAAGATGGTCTTTCCCTGGGACAAAGGAGACAAGGATTTATATGAGGGTGTCTCTCTCTTCCTGCATACCTGTGAGTAACACTCTAGGACAACAAACCCAATGGCATAATTCAAGGATCAGACTAAGAAGAGACTTTGCAAGGACTGATGGATTCTGTGTTATTCCAACAGACCTTGTGACAGAGAAAATTAAGAAAAAGGGCACCTTTTTTTTCTTAAAAAAGACAGTATTTTGAAAAATGCTTCTGTGTTTGACAGTTTGTAAACTGAAGGCTTAATTCAAAGTCCACTGTACCCTCATATAGCATGTAAACACACACTTCCTTAAGCAGTAAATAAAAGATTTTACTGAACTAAGAAAATTTAATTGGGACTGTAGTGACAAATGAAATTTTTACCCTCAGATCTTGGATGGGTGGCAGGAGAAGATCACAGGTATTACTGTGGATTCAGACACATTTCTTGAATTTCAGAAAGCACTAGCTCCATTAGATACATGCTTTTCAATAGAGAGGATAAAATTTGCAACAGAGAAAAGAAGAAGTAGTAGTTTTCCTAAGGACTAAGAGACAGTCTTTTCATAACTGGGATGTGTGCTTTATGTGAGGAATGAGTATGGGTTCTTTCTGATGGATATGAACATGCAAAGGTGCATGACAGGTGTATGAACATGAAGTTGTGTTACCCACTAATAAAACTTGGGATGCACTTACTTTTAATGCACTTATTACTCTTACCCGGCTTATTTTATGTAGACTTTGCTGCTATCTCAGCACACCAGTAACTAAGAATCATCTTTAGATAGGAGTTGCAGTTTCTAATGTTAACTCTGTTAATATGAGATTCTGATTGTCCTCCTTACTTCTTGCTCAGGACTTCTCAGCAGGCTTCATCCATGACAGCAAAAACTCTTTATCCTGCATGTAAGGGCTGCCTTTATCTTGTGTTTTAGACCATGTGTTTCTCAAAGTGGTACATTAATAGGATCCATTACTTCTTTTCATCTGAAAAACGGAGACAATTTACTTCTCATACATAGAAACAACTTGATAAGGCAAATAGATTTTTTTAAAGGTAGTTAGATTTGGTTTCTGATATTGTCAGGCTTTATTTAAAGCAATTTATTTAAAGCAAACTCACCATTTATTTGGTAATTTGAATTAAAATTAGCACTTTCACAATATATGCCTTTTTTTGTTGTCTGTATTACTCATTTTCAGTGTAAGTCTTCCACTATCATTACCATGGCTATCATATTAGTTTGGGGATAATCCTTGAATTCTTTAGTGATGCCTTCCAATTAAATGATAATTGCATAGAAAATTCTGGCATGTAGCTCCAGTAAAGGGACAGTAAACAAAAAAGTCATTGAGCTCACAAGTAAATTCTGTGCTTTCATGTGGAAAAAGCCCCTTCAGTTGTCAGTTCTTTTAATATGATTTCTAAAGTAGAGACACGGCTTACAATAATTTCTGCTTTTAATGTGCTATGAATAGTAAATTTATTTAAAAGTGTCTCAATCTCTAAGCATCTCACGCACTTAGAAAAAAAATTCCAAAACACTGGAAAACAATGAAACTTCAAAAGACTGAAGCCTCAATATCTCTGCTAAGTTTTCTGGGTACGTAAAGAATGCAACACTGACTTCTTACAAACTCCACAGTTACATTAATTGGATGTAATATGAATGAATGACAAAGGACATTTAGCTCAGAAGAGTTCATTCAGCTAAGAATCCAGGCTGACCTTGAGGAGCCCAGTGCTGTGAAGACACCTAAACATATCCCCATCCCTCAACTCTCCTCCTAACAGCTCTTGCAGCACAAAAGGGATACAGGCTTCCCTTCTCCTTGGAAGAAGCAATCCAGGCAGCCGCAGTGCAATTCTCATTCTTGGAAAACTGGGGTTAAAAATTGTTACAAATGCAGGGCTGGCCATGCTTGGCATGAAAGGCCCACGCCTGCTGCACTCTTCAATTGCCCAGCCATGGTAGTGGGCTCCCTTGCTTAGAGACTCCCTGGCTGATAGGGCACCTTGCCATGCAGTCTGCATGCTCGTGTTGATAAGAGTGATAGGGCAATCTGCTGCTCTCTGAGCCTGGCTTTTCAGCTGCTTCATTTACCTCTAGCTTCAGCTCATTTATATTCTGAATCCCCCAATTACACCAGTCTTATCCCATAGGACTGACCCAAATTGAAAGAACCAACATGTTTCAGTTGCTGGGCCGTATTCTGCACGTGTAGGAGTCTTTTGGAGAGCAATGGGTGCTCTTCATGGCATTTACCTCTTGGCTGCAACCATCCCTGCAAGAGCTGATCATCATACCCCTCAGTATCCCTGTGCTTTTGCTCTGAGTGGATACTTCCAATTTTATCAAAATTTTATTCCAATTTTATTGCTGGTATTTCCAGGTGAGATTTTCTTCTAATTGAGAAAGGCTCTTGCCTGCGTATCACATGCATATGACAGTAAGAGAAAGACTCTGGCATGCATATCACAGTAAGTCAGATTTCCTTCTAACTGAGAAAGGCTCTTGCATGCATACCACAGCTTTCTATGCCTGGTGAAAAAATGCCACCAGACATTAAGCCCCTTCATCCATCCTCTTTCCCACTTCCAAAGTCCTGTTCCTCTGGCTTACCTACGACTCTGCCCTACCATTAGGTTTCCTCGTACACCTCACACACAGGTCTCCCATCCAAGCCCCCTTACAGCTTCCCTGCAAATCCCCCACGCATTCCCCATAGAGCCGGTAGAGTGCAGCCCCCATGGGGAGGGAGCCTGCAGCCCCTAGAGCTTCTAAACATTCCTCCTTCGGAACTGGTGCAGCCCTGCAGCTCTCCCCAGTCCCGTTACACACAGACAAAATCCCCCCATTGCCACCCCTACTGCAAACACCTCCGGCCCCTTGGGCACCCCCAAATCCCCTCTAATCCTCCCCCTCGGCATCTTCTAGCCCCTACACCCAGCCCCCCTCCACCACCTGCGACACCCCCGCGCTCCCCGTCTCCTCGCAGCCGTGTCCCCGCACGTCCCCTCAGCGTAGGGAGCGCGGCGGGCCCGCTGCCGGCGGGACGCGGCTCCCCCCGCCCGGCGGAGCAGGCGCGGCTCGGCGGGGCGGGCCGGGGCCGCGGCAAGGGTTAACGGCGGG
>VZUI01093834.1:0-13451 GCA_013401135.1 Cettia cetti
CTCCTCTCCTCTCCTCTCCTCTCCTCTCCTCTCCTCTCCTCTCCTCTCCTCTCCTCTCCTCTCCTCTCCTCTCTGCCCTCTCACATTCCTGCAGCTCCCTCCTGGTCCTGGTACATTCAAACTAATGGGGAAATTTCCAGAAAAATAATAAAAAAAAATCCCCAAAAAACCCAACATATGTTGAGGGTATCTTGGTACCTCAACACACCAAGAGTAGCAGCCTAAAACCCCACTTTGTGCATCTGATGGCACACAGGGATGCAGCTGCACCCTGCAGAGATGGGAAATTCACTTATTTACCCTTCCCAAGGGATTATCATAAAATTCAAGGGTGGCTCGGGTTGGAAAGAACCTTAAAAATCCTCTGGTTCCACTCCTGCCATGGGCAGGGACATCTTCCATTCTCTCAGCTTGCTCCAAGCCCTCTCCAACCTGGCCTGGGCACTTCCAGAGATGGGAGAGCAATTAAAACGTTGGATTTAGAATTAAAATCCATATATATACGGTTCATACATATATATATTATCTATTTTTTTAACTTGAGCAAACTCTTGCCTCTTCATAACCCTTCCAACTGCATTTAACTGTGCTCTGCTATTTATCACCCTCTTGCACAGCCACTACTCACCCACTTACACGCAGCAGAATAATTTCTCCAAGAGAAACAGCTGAAAAAAAAAACCCTTCAGAATCTCAGACTTCTGCTCTTCAGATCATATATTTTATTCCAAAAAGCTCTTGGAACTCTTAAAAAAAAAAAAAAAAAAGAGATGCATGGCTGCTGCAAGTCTAACACACTGTTAATAAAAGTGCTCTATTAAAACAAATTGCCCGGCGTGATCATTCTGCTAAAATCAATATCTTCAAATAATAAAGCAAATATGAAGTGCACACAGGGCTCCAGTCAGGCAAACCATCTGCTGGGAGGGGTTCAATGCCTGAAACTTTCACTGTGAGGCTGTTGGTTCAAATCTAACCAGGGCAAGGCTCCTTTGCTGCCTCCCGTGTGCCCGGCGCTTTGCGGGCTCCTCCCGGGTCTTTACCCCGCTTTGGGGGGGCTGCGATGGAAATCGGGCCCTCGAGCGCTTTTCCAGGACCCGTCCCAGGGGAACATCGTCCGGCAGCGGCACCGGGGCTGGGAGCAGCGGGGGGAATCGCCCGGACAAGGGATGCGGGCAGGGGCAGAGCAGCAGCCGGGGGAATCGCCCGGACAAGGGATGCGGGCAGGGGCAGAGCAGCAGCCGGCCGGGGGAAATGCTTTTCCCAGCCGCAGGACGGGGTTTGGGTGGAAAAAGCGGAATTGTGGCTCAGGATGGGCACGCAGCCGGGAGGCGACCTGGAAACAGTTGGTGGCACGGGGAGCAGCACAGGCAGGAAAGCGCCGAGGCTGCCCCAGCAGCAGGGCTAAATAAAGCCCTTTGTTGTCCTGGAGAGGAATCCCTCCTGGATTTGAGACGGGAAGAAGGAGGTCCGCGGAGATATCTCCCCATCAGCACAGCAACAGCGGCAGCAGGGGAAACGAGAAAATCCAACGACAGCCCTGAAAAACCCCTCAAATTGTGCTTTTGGAGCTGTGAGGAGAATGGTCCTCACTGAAGTCCTGGGGATGCCTGGAGGAGAAAATAAAAGGATTCCGGGAGGCCTTTTGGCGCGTCCCAGTCCCCCCAGCACCGTCCTGTGCGGGAGGGCAGCGTGCCCACAGGACACCCGGGGCACAACCGGGACACCCCGGAGCAGAAATCGAGGCACAGCCTCTCCGGAGCTGCCTCCCACAGAGGATGCCCTGGCAGGAGGCTCGGATGGAGTTTCTGAAGGAAGCGTTTCCTGCCCCAAGTTACAGTTTAATTACAATGTAATTACGTCACCGCGCAATTCCCAGCGCGGTTAAACAATCGCGTGGCGAGTTTTTCAGGAAATCACAGTGGGGGGATGCTGTCAGGGCAGCTCTTTGTCCTTTTTTATGTGAATCCCATCGGTCCAGGAATTGCCTGCTCAGAGCAGTTTGTGTTCTCCTGCAGGGACAGGAGCTGGGCAGGATTTGGTGCTGCACCAAACAGCTGCGATCCCAACAGCATCTTCCTGGGAGAAACAACCCAAACTTCACTAAATCCCACTTTATTTGCAGCTCCGTGCTCTGCCCTGGGTGCCCACCATTCCCAAGGGCAGGATCTCCTCCTGCAGCATCTCCTCCTCCTCCCTCAGCAGTTTGTGGGGGCTGAGGATGTAGGAGAGGAAATGTAGCTCCTTCATTTCCAGCAGGAGCTGCTCTGCTGGGGCTGGGGCAGTCGGGGTGCTCAGGCTGGGGGCTGGGACGCAGACCTGGTGCCTTTTGGGGTTTCCCTGTGGTGTGCCCTCTCCAAGTGCCTCCCTGTGCCTCTGGAAGTGCTGTGGGGACTCGCTGCTCGCTGCAGTTCAAGTGGGAAAGTTTAAAACGCCCTGAAACTCGTGAATGGCAATGGGAGGTGGGTGCAAGGTTGATTTATTTGATGTGATTTTGCACAGGAATAGCCCTCGAGCGCTGCACATCCTCTGGGTCAGCAGTGCTGCTGCCTTGGGAGGACGGTGGGAATGGGATTATTTCATCTGTCCAAAATAGGAACCTTTAAGAGGTGAGGAAATGACTGCACCGAAACCATTGTGTGCCATCTGCCTGCTAAAATACTTATAGAAAACATGTTTCCTGGCATATAGCTTCCCAGCCATATGCCTATTGCATCACTCACAATTAAATTAAATCACCCTTAAACGCTTGGCCAAAATCCCAGCCCATGTGAGCGAGCCCTGACGGCTGTGCTGGGTGGAATTTGGACACTTGATCCCGTGAATGTGGGGCTGGAATGGGCCCAGGCGTGGTTAACCTGACCCAGCTGATGCTGAGTGCTGGGAGATAATTCAAGGGCATGTTCCTTACTGTGGCCTTTCAACTCCTGGCTATAAAAACGTGCTGGGGCTCTGAGGGAAAGGAAATAATTCTGCAGGATTTGCTGGCTACACGCTGGAGTCACTTGGAGCAGGTTTGAATGGAGGAGTTGTATCCGTGAGAAAAGGTGGGAAAAGCAGAGATAACTGCAGGGCCTGGGCACAGCTGGATGTCTGGGACAGTCAGGATCTGCACAGAAACATCCAACGACAAACCTGGCCTGCTCCTTCTTAGGCTGGGTCAGCTTTTGGTAGCTGGGTCAGCTTTCCCCCCTTTCCTCTGGGGTAAGGAGGGTCCCACTGCCCCCAGCCCGTGCCCTGTGTCCAGCACAGCAATTCCTGGGCTGCAGGAACGACCAGGCTCAAAAGCCTGAGTGGCTGGAAGGATGGAAGCACCCCTAGATCTGTCCACAGAAACCCTCCGAGGACAGTGCACTCAGTTAAAGAATAATCCTAATAAGTCACTCACTCTGTGGGTTTGTGGCTCTTATTTGAGGAAATGTTGGATTTCCCTGTGCTTGGCTGAGCCACTCGCCCAGAAGGAGCTCTGTGGGTGCTCTGACACGTTCAGGGCAGGAACAGGGATGAAATCCCACATCTCTGACAGGAGAATGCTGTTCCAATCCAAACCAGCTCACTGGAAACCAAACCCACGAGCTTCCCGTGCTCGGTGTCTGCCAGAGCCGGTCACAGCCTATTTTTAGCCCAGCTCTCTATTTCTGGCCTGGGTTTGAAAGGTGAAGCAAACCCAGCAGCCAAACACGGATGATCCCGTTGGTTTCTTTCATCCAGGAGCAGCCTGAGTTGTGCAAAGTGTCCCTGTCCACAGCAGGGGTGGAATGGGATGGTCTTTAATGTCCTTTTCAACCCAGAATGCTCTATGGATCTATCACTCTGATTTTTAGTTGTGCTATTCAGCCCAAATTCTCACTTTCATAGACAAAAACATATCTGTTATTTAAATAAGACTCTTGTCTCACTCTGCCTTTCACATTTCATCTCTGAATTCATTTTCTGGGCTGATATGCAATGTAAAACCTGGTTACACACTGAGTCAGGCGCTTCCCAATGTCTGTGTGTGTGTTTGAGGGAGGAAAAAGGAGGAAAAAAGGGGGGAAAGGAGGAAAAAGAGGGAAAAAAGGGAAAAAATGGGGAAAAAAGGAAAATTCTTGGTGGGAGCCGTTGGAGCCAGCAGAGCTGTGCCCACACTCAGGTTTTAAACCCCATTTTAGAGGGGTATTTTGGCCTTTAGTGGAGCTGTGTGTCTCTGTCAGTCAGCAATGGATTACTGAACATAACAGAAATCTTTACAGAGATGTTGGAGCCCTTTCTGAGCCACAGATGTTTCCTTCCAAGAAACATTTTCCTGCCACGGAATCACAGAACACTTGGAGTTGGAAGGGACATTTAAACATCATCTCATCCAACTCCTGCGCTATGCTAAAAGCAAAAGCTACTGGAATTTTATCCTACAATAAAGGTGGAAATACTATTGGAGGATCTCTTTGTAGGTAACCCCATCCTGTCCTTTCTTTGGTGCTTTTTAATCCTTTTCTGGCTGAAGCCAAATGATGGCTGTTCCTGCCCGGGGCAGGGGCTTGGGATGAGTTTTCAGGTCCCTTAGAACCCAAAGCAGTTTCTGTGGTTCTGTGACTGTGGGAGTGTTACAGCAGCATCCACACAAAGATAATTCACTGAGTAAGAGCTGCCTCGTCCTTCTTTCCACAGCTTTTTTTTCCTGTCCACCTCATTATTCGATTTCCTGTTCCCAATGACTCCTTTAGTCACCTCATCATCCAGCTGTAAAAAAGAGGATGGAATTAATACTGAAAAAAAAAAAAAAAAAAAGGATGGAATTAATTCTGAACTGGAGTTGAGTTTCCCAAGTGTTCATCTCCAATTTTTTATACCCAAAGGCCAAAATTCGACTCCCAGTCTGGTTTGGGTTGGAAGGGATGCTCAGGATCCTCTCATTCCACCCCCTGGCAGGGGCAGGGACAGCTCCCACCATCCCAGCTTGCTGCAAACCCCATCCAGCCTGGCCTGGAACATTCCAGGGATGGACACAGAGCATCCCTGCCCTGCCCTGGGCCGGCCGCAGCTGTGTCTGCAGAGCAGCCCCTGAGGCAGCAGAGAGCCGTGTCCCACCTGCTGGGGCTCAGCCTGGCGGGGAAGCTGCTCCCAGGGCTCCGAGCTGCTCCCAGGGCTCCCACAGAGCCTTCCCAACCAGCCCCGGGAGCTGCTGCGCCCCCAGCCCGCCCCTGCTCCGGGTTTAGTGCCAAAGCTTTTGCCTGGGGGCTTTTCCCTGCCCCAGACCTTCTCTAACCCCTCTCGTTGGTGCTCCCTGTTTGACTGGAGTCAATTGAGTGCAGATAACGCAGTTACTCCTCCTCAGGTCAGCGCTGATTTCACATCCTTGAGTTCCTTGCTTAATTTGCTGAGACAGTTTCTGATCCTGAAGCCCATTTTCAGCATTCCCCCGCTCTCCACGGTGCCGGGACCGGGCTCGGGGCTTGCTGGGCTGGGCCGGGGCTCCCCACACGGCTGCTGCCTCGGGGCTGTGCCTGCTCTGCTCGGAGGGGAGCTCGGCTGCAGGCTGCGCTGGCTCGGGCTGTGGCCCTGCCTTCCCCGGACAGGAAAGCAGCAGCTCTCAGGAAAGAGTTAATCCCGGCGAGCCTTTGGGATCCTTTGCTGGGGAGAGGGCCGAGCTTTTGTTTGTTTTGAAGCTGCTGGCAGGAAAGTGGGGAGGAGAAAATTACCTAAGTGATAGTGAGGTTGCCATGAACTCTATAAAACCGGGAAATCAAAGCGGAGAAACTCCACCTCGCTGTCCCGAGCCACAGGCACAACCCCTGAAGAGAAACCCACCCCGCTAGCGAGCGATCTCAAAGGCTGCAGCTCCAGGCGAGCCGCATGAGCTCAGAGCTGCTGCGGGGCTGAGGAGCCCGGCGCTGCCCGGGCCGGTCCCGCCGCACCGGGAGCAGGGAGCGCCCGGGGGCGGCTGCAGCCATGGAGGGGAGGCGGCTGCTCTGCATCGCGCTCTGCCTGGCGGAGCTGGCGGGTGAGTATCGATGATGCTCAGGCCCCCGGGGCACGGGGGGCACCGCGGCTCCCGGGGGAAGTGCTTCTCCTTCTCCCGGAGTTTGGGATCCGCTGCCACCCAAAGCCCTGCGGGGACGCTCCACAGAGCAGCAGCAGCATCGCTGCCAAAAAAAAAAACCTCAATGGGGAAAAAAACCCCTCAGTGCTGCTCCGGAAAGGGCAGGAATGGGAGCTGAACCCCACAAAACCCCGGGCAGCACCGGGGGACGGGGTGCAGCAGGAAAGCTGCCACGGCTCCGGCTGCCTCCCAGCCCGCGCCGGTGTAAATGAGCCACGCTTTTGTTTTGTGGTTGGAACTAAACATTTGCTGAAAATCAAATGAATCTCCATAAATATTAAAATCTCCTATTGCAGCTCTTCAAATATTCATCACATGAAGCAATGAATAAGAGCACCGAGGTTTTCTCTAGGTGCTACTTTTTAAAGGGTTATATTTTAGGGAAATATTATCGGTTTTGTCCCAAACCCAACAGCCATGAGGTAATAGAAAAGGACTGAAGGAGTGAGGCAGCTCTGTGTGCTGCCTGCTGTGCCGGGACAGGAGCCAGGAGCCTGCGGGTGTCTCCTCCAATGTAATTTTTTCTTACTCACACGAATGTGAGCGTCGAGATCTATTGCAGGGATTCTCTGGGTTTTGTTCTCCTGTTTCACGGAGCTCCTTTTGTGTTCCCCTGGCTGCCCAGGTAAATTGCTCACCTGAGCTGCTGGCTGGCCCTTCAGTCCATGTTAATTTTACAGGAATGGAAAAATCCCAATTTTATTTGAGTGAAATGGAGTTCAGGGCTGCCAGGCTGGGCTCAGCTGGGTGGGGGTGTGAGACAAAGGCCTGAGGAAAACCTTGAGCCTCAGACCCCCAGTTCCAAACCTTGAGTTCCTTGCGCAGAACAAAAGTGACGGAGAAGTGGCAAAAGGCTCTGGGCTTGGAGGGACCCAGCTGTGGCAGCAGGGCTGGGTTTGGGCAGCAGGGCTGGGTTTGGAGGGGCCCAGCTGTGGCAGCTGGGCTGGGTTTGGAAGGACCCAGCTGTGGCAGCAGGGCTGGGTTTGGAGGGACCCAGCTGTGGCAGCAGGGCTGGGTTTGGAAGGACCCAGCTGTGGCAGCAGGGCTGGGTTTGGAAGGACCCAGCTGTGGCAGCAGGGCTGGGTTTGGAGGGGCCCAGCTGTGGCAGCAGGGTGGGATGCTGCACCGTGCCCGTGCCCATCATTCCTGCAGGATATCCCTGCTGGCAGCTGCAGGAGGCTGCTGGGAAAGCCAGGCTGCTCGTCCCTGGGCTCTGCTTGTTCCCCAGCCCCGAGGGGATCCCACAGGACCCAGCCAAGGCTGCAGTTGTGCAACGCCCGTGGAAGCCCCGGCTCTGTGGGTTTGGGCTGCAGCTGCTCCTGACAGCGCTGCTGAGGGTGGGGGCTGCTCCTGCTCCCTGGACAGCTCAGCTGAAGCCCCAGGACAGCCCTTGAGCCCCCTGGGACCCCCTGGGACAGGAGTGCCACCCGTGCTGTGGTGCCTGTGGCGTGGGGAGGATGGAGCCTGGGCTCGGGCACCCAGGAGCAGCCTGGGCCGCCCCCACAGGAGCAAATCCCCCGGGAAACCCAAGCTCCAGGGCAGCGAGCCCCGGGAATGCTCCTCCTGGCCTCTGCCTGCTCCTTCGGGCTTCCTCGCGAGGCTCCAGGGGCACGGGGGAGCTGTGCAGCCCCCCCCGGGGAGCAGGGCTGCTGCTGTCCCAGAGCTCCCCAGCCCCTGGGAGGATGCTGCAGCAGCTCGTGTTGGGAATCTGGGCTGGAGAGTTTGCTGTGCTTGTCCCAGAGTGAACATGGGAAAGGGAGCATGGACTGTACTTGTACCTAATAAAAACTCTTTATTCTTTTACTTAACCTTTCATCTCTCTTTTCATATGTGTCTTTCATTCACCTCTGCCGAGCTGATTTTTAGAAAAATCTCTTTTCCTGCCATTTTCACACTTTCTTTCTTTCTTTCCTCCGCTCCTTTTGCAACACTCAGGAAAGCTCTGAATATCAGGAAAGGGAAAAGAGACTCTAAAAGTTCCAGCTGCTCGAATTTAACATCCTTGAGAGGCTGCTGCTCCAGCCAGGAGAAATCTCAGCCCGGGAAGGCGCTGGGCTCCCGGGCTGCCCGAGAGGCCCCAGCCCCCAGGAAAGCCTGGAGCAGCAG
Organism: Cettia cetti; assembly: GCA_013401135.1. Lineage (NCBI taxonomy): Eukaryota > Metazoa > Chordata > Aves > Passeriformes > Sylviidae > Cettia > Cettia cetti. The sequence goes on from VZUI01093834.1 coordinate 8,186, forward strand.
GGGGGGCAGCTCGGGGGGCTCCCCCGGCCCCCCGGCCCCACACCCACATCCTGTCCGGGCCAAGGAAAAGGGGGAGGGAAGGGATTTTTATCAGATATTTCCAGAGGGAAGAGGGCTCCACCCGCTTGAATTCCTGCCACATGGCTGGAGCCGTGGAGCTGGAAAGGCGTGAGTAATGCCGGCTGGAGCCTCGGAGGGGCTGCTGCGCCTGGCCCAGCCCCAGGGCTCGGCATCCCGCGGCTGCAGAGCTCCCCTCCTGCATCCCAGAGCTCCCCTCCTGCATCCCAGAGCTCCAGAGCTCCCCTCCTGCATCCCAGAGCTCCAGAGCTCCCCTCCTGCATCCCAGAGCTCCCCTCCTGCATCCCAGAGCTCCCCTCCTGCATCCCGTGGTCCCTTTGCCCTCCTCCCCTGCCTCCCCCGGTTCCTCACCCTGCTCTGCAGCCCTGGGAGCAGCAGTGCCCTGGTGCCAGCTCAGGGCACCCCTGGCGCCCCCGGAGTTTGGGAATGAGCTCTGCTGAGGCCAGAGCAGGAGGAGCTCCGGGCCGGGCTCTGTGTGTCGGGTGTCAGCCCCGGGCTGAGCAGAAGGTTTGCCAGGGCTTATCCAGGAGCTCTGAGCCGGGATCAGCTCAGGAGCTGCAGGTCCTGCCTGGAGATTCCCAGTGGGATTCACCTCCCTCAGCTTTGTTTGCTGTGGGTGCAGGATTGGCATCCAACGATGGAAACTTTCCTTCTCTTTCCTGAACCTTTGGCACTGCAGAGCTCTTTGTGGCCCTGGCTTAGTGCTCAGGGATGAGTCTTGGAGCAAGTTTAACATTTCTATTGTTGCCTTTTCTTTATTCAATCTAAGATCCTTCCTAAGCCCCAGGATTAAAATATCTTTTAAAAATCATTTACCTTTTAAAACCTAGGTGGGTGAACACAATGGGTGCTGGGAAGTGTAATTTTCTTTCCCATCCCTGCATGGTTTTGCTCTTGCACGTGCTTGTATTGCCAGGAGAAGATTTCTCCCAGGTTAATAAATAGCTTGGCTTAAACTCTAAACCCTCAATCCCAACAAATTGACAAAGTTTAATAAAGCCATTAAAAATGCATGGTGCAATAAATAACCCTCTTTGGCTGAGCACCACGTGGATTATCCAGCCCACATCTGGATCATTATTTATCTCATGAGCCCAAAGATTCCAGAAAAAACCCCATCCGTGTTTTGTGGAACAGCTCCTGCACGTGCTCCAGGAAAGGCAAGAAAAAGAAATCCAAAGCGACAGCTCCGGCCCCAGCTTACACCGAGCAACGGCCAGGGCTGCAGGGCTTTGATCAGAAATACCTGGGAGCTTTGCAAACATCTGGAAGGGTTCAAAGGGTGGCTGTGGCCCTGGGGAGGGCAGGCCCCGGCCCCCATTGTTCTGCTGATGTGAAGTTTCCTGCTGGTGGCCAGGAAAACACGGAGCTGTGCGCGGAGCCTGGCCCGGCTGCGCCCGGCTCTGGGCAGCCCCGACCGGGTTTGATAAAGCCAGGAAAGGTCTGGGATTTGATAAAGCCAGGAAAGGTCGGGGATTTGACCAGCTGGGATGGAGTGTCTTGGAGAAGGGGGAACTTCTCCCCCTGAAATGAGAACTGTGCCAGAACCTGAACTGCAGCTGCAGACACCTGCACCGAGCCCCAGCAGGGCCCCAGGACAGCTGTGGGATGGGATGGGATGGGATGGGATGGGATGGGATGGGATGGGATGGGATGGGATGGGATGGGATGGGATGGGATGGCATGGGATGGCATGGGATGGCATGGGATGGCATGGGATGGCATGGGATGGGATGGCATGGGATGGGATGGGATGGGATGGGATGGATAGGATGGATAGGGTGGCTGGGATGGATCAGAAGGGGCAGCAGCAGTGTGGGCAGCCCCCCAGGAGCAGTGTGGGCCGCTCATCTCCCCTCTGGCCCAGGCTGCCCCAGCAGCAGCAGCAGCAGAGCAGCTCAGCTCTGTCCCTGCCACCCAGGCCAAACCCTGCGGAGCTGGGCCAGCCCAGGCTGAGGCGATGCCACGGGGCAGCTGCTGCCAGGCCGTGCCAGGGCCAGCCCCAGCCCCAGCCTCACCCCCAGCCCCAGCCCCAGCCCTTTCCTGGGGGCTGGGGCTCCCTGGGCAGAGCTGCAAACGGAACAACACTTTCTGTATGATTTTCTCTTCAGTGCCTGGATGAGAATCTCGAGCACGGAGAGCCCTGGGGTAGAGACTGAAGCTGTTTGTTGAAAGTGGGGATGGAGCTGAGGGAGGGAGAAGGTGCAGGTGTGGGGACAAATGGATTTTCACCGACTCACACAGCTCAGCCCAGAAGGAAAGGGTGGAAGTGTCATCCCTGTAAGGCAGCAGGAAGCAATATACAAACTTTAAGTTAGAACAGCAAACCACTCTCCAAACACTCTGCTTTACCCCCAAAGATGTTTTCGCTCATGAGTCAGGGCTGATCCCAAGCCAGTGGGAATGTTTCTATTTACTTTGAGATTGTGCCTGCAACTGTAAATCCAACTTATCTATCCTGAGACACACAAGTGATCTCTTCCAAGGCTTGGTTCTTTCCTCCCGGGATTACAAACCCAAACTCCTCTGAAACGCAGCTTTGTGCAGAGCTTTGTGCATCCACCGGGGAGCCGGGGTGGGGTGAGGGCAGAACCAGCCCTCACCCTGCAGGGCTGCCCCACGGCCTGGTGGAAACTTCCCCCCCGAGCCTCTCCCAGATGTGCCCCGAGGCTTCCTGCAGTCTGGGGCAAGGAAAAGCGAATTTGGGAGAGCAGCTGAACCTTCCCTGCCTTCCCCCAGGGGCTCGGGGGGTTCAGCAGCCCCTCAGAGCTCCTCTGCCCTCAGGCTGCGCTGCTGGGAGCACGACAGGCACCGCCACCCCCACAGCCACGGCCGTGCCCGAGCGGGACACAGGGACAGCCGGCCCTGCCAGCACAGCCCGGGGACACACCAGCAGCGCCGCAGCAACCTCTGGTAAGCGCCCCCTTTGCTCCCCCTGTAACTCCTGGCAGCTGCTGCGTTAATAATTAGATTTATTGGGTGCACAGGCTCGCACTGTAAAAGCATAGTTTGTGATCTCAATAAAGGGAGGCTGGGTTTGGTCAAAGGCTTTAATTGCATCCAAAAAATCCCACCTGGGGACACCCGACCCGGGCAGCTCAGCCCCATCCTGGCCAAACAAAAAGCTCAGTGATGTTTATCTCAGCACGCGTTGGAGGAGACCCTTTGGGGGGAGAGGGCACCGGGGAAGGGCTCTGAGCTGGAGGGGATTTCAGCTGGAGATTGGGCAGGGATTGTTCCCTGTGAGGGTGGGCAGGGTGGCACAGGGTGCCCAGAGCAGCTGTGGCTGCCCCTGGACCCCTGGCAGTGCCCCAGGCCTGGAGCAGCCTGGGCAGTGGGAGGGACCCCTGCTCGTGGTGGCTCTGGGGGGGCTTTGAGGTCCCTCCCACCCAAACCCGGCTGGGGTTCCGTGCTGAGGCCCAGCCAGGCTCTGGGGGGCTCTGGGGGGCTCTGGGGGGATGAGGGCGGGCAGGGAGCCTTTCCCCGGTGCTCTTTGGGATCAGAGCCTCCTCTGGAAGCCAAGGGGGGGCTGGGGGCGATGCCGGGGGTGGGGGGCGGTGGCCCCGAGCTGAGCCATTGTGCCCCGGCCACGGGGCGTGTGTGACAGCCGGGCAGCAGAGCCAGGGCTGCGGGGGCTCCCTGGAGAGCCGCTGGCCCCTGGAGCTGCTGCGGTGACAAACCCACGCGTGCCTCCTCCCCGCGGGGCTCAGCGGCTTTCAGCTTTCCCCTTTCCTTCTCTCCGCATTTCCCCCAAGCCGCAGCCACAGCCGGCCCCGTGCCCACCAGCCCGACAGCCCCGGGGCTCCCTGGGCAGCTGAGGACCAGCCCCCAGCCCAGCCCGACCCCCACAGCGCTGCCGGGCTCCTCCCCGGGGGTCCCCGGCACCCCGAGCCCCCCGACACAGCCCCGGGACAGCACGGACACCTCGGGCTCCACGGTGGTGGCCGGGAGCAGCCCCGAGGCCACCTCGGAGCATCCTGGGGTGCCAGCTGCCACCACAGCCCCGCGCGCGGCCGGGGACAGCCCCGAGGTGAGGCGGGGCGGGCCGGGGGGGGCTGCATTGTCCCGCAGCCCCCGCGGGCACCGCCGCCAGCGCCGTGTGCTCTCCCCCGCAGCGCGCCCTCCCTGCCATCGGCTGCCACCGCGCCAGGGACGAGGGTGACACCGGAGCCGTGTGCCTGCAGCTCAACGAGACCAACACCTGCGTGAGTGCCCCGCGTGTCCCGGGGCTGCGGGGGTCCTGCAGCGGGGGGGGTCACCCAGCACCCCCGGGGGGCTCTTTGGGGTGGGGGGCTCCCCTCAGTGACCCCTGGGCTGCTGCAGCAGGGCGGGGCCCGGGTGGATCCCAAAGGGATCCCAGCGCTTCCAGGGGAAGTGCAGCCTCCCAGCTGCAGAATTCCTCCTTTCTCCTTTGAGCTCTGGGGTCACTTCAGCCTCTGAAGCATCTCCCACCGAGTCCAGCAGGAAGTTGCCTTTGTTCTTCTCCTTCCTCTTCCCTGTTGGGAACAAAAGTGCCCTTTTTAGTCCTGCCAAGCGCCCTAGGAAAGAAAAGAGGGCATTGCAGGAGCTGCTCAGCGGCCCCAGCAGCTCCTGAGGGAATCCCGGGCTCTCCGTGCCCTCCCTGGCCTCGTGCACCACAAACGAGGCATTTAACAGCAGAGGGGTCTGCTGGGTGGGAGGGAAAAACCCTTCCCAGCCTGGCCAGAGGGTGATGGAACTTGTGAGACAAGGATGCCCCGGCTGTGAATCACATGGAAAATACACAGTTTTCGTTTTGTCTCCGAGCCGCGCTGCTGCCCCTAAGGATGAGTGAGCCTGACTTGGCGTTCCCCTGCGGATGAGTGATTAAACGGCACCGCGGGCTCGTTCCTGCTTACAGGAATCGCAGGGAAGGGAGCCCGCGGTGCCGATCTCAGGTGCCATCTAGCGGGCCCCGACCCCGGCTGGGCACGGGCTCCGTGCGTCCGGGGGCACCCAGAGCATCCCAGAGCCCCCAGAGCCCCCAGAGCATCCCAGAGCACCCCAGAGCACCCCAGAGCACCCCAGAGCATCCCAGAGCACCCCAGAGCATCCCAGAGCATCCCAGAGCATCCCTGAGCATCCCAGAGCCCCCAGAGCATCCCAGAGCACCCCAGAGGATCCCTGAGCATCCCAGAGCATCCCTGAGCATCCCAGAGCCCCCAGAGCA